>JAVYIG010009228.1:0-80423 GCA_035222895.1 Strongylocentrotus droebachiensis | reverse complement strand
ATGATGAGTCAACATTTTTTAGTAACTATATATAAACTATAATAATAATAAATTACATAATTTATAAAGTGCTTAATCCAATATGTTTCTAAGCGCTTAACAAAACAAGGTAGAACGTAAAATAAACATACAGTACAGCAATAATAGTTTAGTACATAATTCTAATAATAACATTACAGATAAGTAAAACTTTACTTTAAACAAAACTCCCCTATACATTACTATTAAACAAAAAATACTTCAAAATTTCCTTTAAAAACTCTACAGATGGGGATTGACGAATACTAATTGGTTAACTGTTCCATACTTTAGGGGCTGCAACAGCAGAAGTACGATCACCGTATGGTTGCTGGGGGACCAAGGGCGTATTGGAAATAAGTATGTGTAGTTGACCGTAATGAACGTGATGGAACAATAGGTTTGAGAAGGTTGTTTAAATATGATAGAGCATAATCATGTTTAATTTTTAATACCTAACAAAAGAATCTTACATTTTTAATTGATAAGAATTATGCTTCTACTTCCATTTATCATATATCATGGTATCATATATGATTACCAGGCCTGATAATAATCTGATTTAAATCGGTTTCCTGATTTTTGTTTATTTTTACCTTTTTTTTTTTTCTTTCCGATTTTTTTTGTTTTCCTGATTTATTTAATTAATTAATTTTTTTTTTACTTGATTTTTTTTTCTTCCCGATTTTATCCCAATTTTCCTGAAATTTTCCCTTATTTTCTCTATTCTTCCCTATTTTTCCTTATTTTTTTCCAATTTTCTTACTCAAAAGGGGAGAATGTTGTTAGATGCCATTTTTTCCCCGCGAATCCTCTTTTTATTTTTTACTCAAGGGGAGAGTTGGGTTGAGGAGAAAAGAAAAAACTTTTTTTTTAGCGCTCACTATCACCCCTGTTTACAGAAAATTGTAGGCCTATGCGCCATTCACATGAAAATAGTTTGATCTCCTTTCCTTTTCGATAAATTTGCTTTAGTAGAACTATTCCTTTCACAGATTTGTAGTTCACTATATACTACTTTTTAATGAATTGTGCCTAGGTACACCATGCTTCTACGTGTCAATGTCATGTCTGGTTTCCTGGCACTATGTTTCTTCAGGTAGAATTCATGATTTACTTTTCTTCTCATTGATAGGCATCGGCTAACTGAGAAAGAAGACAACCATGGATTGGGAAGGAATGTGAGTATATATTATTATATAAAACTAGGATAAAAATGTGCCAATATATCACATGCTTGCATATACATGTATGTGTGCATGTTTTCTGTAATTGTTTCCCAACATTGCTGAAATGAGCAAATATACATAAAACAACACAAATTTGAATTATCATTTTTATGCCATTTCTTTAACAAGTAATTACATTTGGTTTGTGTGAAAATGTTAAAGTTGATGTTCATTGATTTTAAAAACTAACTTAATTTCATTATTGCAAAGTTGAAACTGTGATTCGACAAGGTTATCAAACTTCAATGCTTGGAAACATTCGAGGTGATTATTATTATAAATTATAAAACGCTTAAATACAGCCCCGGCATAGCACCTGAAGAGCTCTCCGAACGCTCCTGAGATGTGTGAGATCACTGTATGGACACGATTTGCACAAGCAGACGATGTCCCATGACATCACACACATTTTCAGTGCCTGTGTTTACATCTTCTCTTGAGTTCTTTCTCTTATACTTCACTACCGTCAGGCTAAAATTATAATCTATTGCCTCACTCTAAACCCCGCACACGGTTTTATTTTGATGACAAATGCAGCGATACAAAAATAAAGGAATTTGTCGCTTGTAAACAAAATAAGACGGTATTGAATATTCAGCTGCACACAGCGCGGTATGTTCAGCGTTTCAAGAGGAAACAAATGCCGTCCTGATATCATTCCGGGGGGTTTTCAATTTGAAAGTCTGGTTTCTTTGATCGTTAATTAACACATATCCTGTGTATTTACAAGCAAACGATTTTAGTTATCGGAATCGGGTCATACCCCCCTTTGAATGGTTTGACATGCCATTACATTTATATACACTAAACTCATTATAATTTGAGAAATAATAGCTTTGCAATTATGTTTATTCTCTATGGGATGTCGTCTGCTTGGGCAGTGTTGGTCCATATAGTGACGTCATTAAAAACATCGTTATTTTTCCGGCGAATCTCTCGCATATCCCAGCTGCTACTGGAGGTGGTTGTATTTGTATTTTTAAAAATCACCCGATATGTAGTTGACCTAAAACTTGTACGATGGCTATCTGTTAGCTTACCAGTTTCTAGTGATACATTAGTTGACATATTTGTGATTTTCTTTGAAGTTCACCTTTAACCCATTGCCTACTGAAACCAGATGGTGAAAGTCTTCACAGCATTCAATTTGAATTAACAAGTATTTGATTATTGTTTGAAAGTAGGCCTACACGTTTGCATGCAAGAAGAAAACTTGGAGAATAGATGTGCGTTACAACCATTTGGTTAGTCCCTATAAGGACTATTTGTATTCTGTTGATTGAGAAGTCCTGAGAATCAATAAAGACTCAACGTTTTCGACAGTTAACCTGTCCTTAGAAGATGGGGGAGGGGGGGGGGGGGGGGGGGTGGTGGTAATTAATGAGCCCTAAATGTTTTTTTCATGAGAAATAAATTTAGCAGGGAATCAGCTAAATGGGGTTATGTAGCATGCACTATTTCTCTTTTTACTCAACACGTACCCCCCTCCCCCATCCCCTTGAGCAAAAAAAAAAAAATATATATATATATTTTTTCTTCTCCGATTTGGGGCAAGGGACACCCCTTGCCCCAAATCGGAGAAGAAAAAAATATATATATATTTTTTTTTTGTTGGTTGCTCAAGAGGATGGGGGAGGGGGTGTTGAGTCAAAAAAGAAATAGTGCATGCTCCATACCCCCCATTCCCCCCCGCTGATCTGCTGCTAAAAAAAATTCTCATGAAAAAAACATTTAGGGCTCATTAATTACTAGGTTTGTAAAAACACGTCAAAACGCGTCATATGACGCACATAAACCTAGGTTTGTCGACAAACCTCCTTTGTGAATTCGGGCCATAATGTCTCATTTATTACCTCAACTGAACTGCCTTATCCTGTATTGTATTTCTTTGTTTACAGGAATGGTATAGTCCAACAGTGGAGACATCAGCATTCTCCTTTTTTCAAGGCAAGAAATACAAGATAAATGACAGAGGGATGAAAGAAGAGAAGAAAAGAAGAGAGGGGAGTGAGAGAAAGAGGGAGAGAGAGAGGGGTGATATCGAGAGAGAGAAAAAGAGAGAGAGAAAGGAGGGAGAGAGAGGGAGAAAGAGAGAGAGAGAGAGAGAGAGAGGGAGAGTGGAAAGAAGGAAATGGTAAAAATAAAAACAGGAAAATAACATGATTGAGATAAGAAGGCGAGAAAGAGAGAGAGGGAGAGGGTGGGGACATGGAAAGAAATAAAAACATAAAGAGAGATGGGGGTTGTGGCAAGAAATCAGGAGAGTGGGAGAGAGAGAAAGGAGAGAGAGAGAGAGAAAGGGAGGGAGAGAGGGATAGAGAGAGAGATGTGAGAGAGTTGGGTGGAGGGTAGGGGAAGAAGAGTATTGATTGGTAAGAATATGAATTCTATTTTATTGACTAGATCAACACAAGAATAATTTTAATATAGGAGATACATTACATTTTCTCGTAAGTTTGGCGTGACATCATCAATGCTTGTTAACAACACTAAAGTGCATGTTTGTGAAAATGTTAGTAATTTTGTAGCAGGTCTATAAGGGAGAATAGTCGCATCTCAACTAGTTTAAGACTCTAACCTCAACTCTTACAACTTTCAAGCACATTCTCTGCAGGACATGTAATATTAAAACCTCTTCTTGTTTCTCTTACCATGAAAGGATTGCATTCTGAATTTCATTGGAAACCTGAACATAATTGCTACCGAACTCCTTAGGGAGGGAGACTACCTCAATGCTGCTGGACACTTGGCCAAAGCGATCCAGCTGTTCAATGTTCTGGACCGAGATGGGCATCTGAATGATAGATGTGACCTGGCCAATCGGAATCTTCTCTACTTTTTGCATGCGGAAGCCTGTATACGTTGTGTAAGGATGAACGTTTGTTTGCATTTGTCATTTGTAAAAGGAATTGATGCGATGTCTTGTGTCATGGTGATCATTACCTGCATAACTTTTGAGGTATTCAGTCTCCTTCAGCTTTGATTTGATAATAAATTCCTTCTTTTCAGATAGTTATGAAAAAGCAAACTGTGACGTTTTTTTATCAGGCCTGTCAATGAATGGCAACTGCGCAAAGCGAAGGTCCTATGCATACTTACTGAACTTTGTGTTATAAAATACAAAAATTGTGGAGCGTATTACCCTGACATGTATGTCATCATAAAGGAAAAAGAATGCTGTGGTTTACTGCATCATATCCAAATGAGGGGAAGGAGAAAATTACCAGACTTGACTTGAAGGAATATTTAGAAACGTTTCGGTGTCACAGTCAAAACAACCAAGAGCATTAGAAATACAGAAAAGCAAGAAGAGAAAGCTTTGCTTGTCATTTTGAAAAACATGGGTATGTACGTATGATGAATAATTTCAAAGACGTATTTTGCAAAGGATTTTGCCCCCTATCTGAGATGGATATGAAAAATTAACAAACAAAAGCAAGCTCAAACAATAAGAAGAATAATACACGCCGGTTGAAAAGAAACAAAACTCAACTTTCAGCAATTGCTAAGGAGGAACATAAATAAACCTGTATTTCTCTTTCTTTTTTAATGTAGATGTAGCTCTGAATAGAATAAAGCAGGAACAGTCAATTTGTTCAAGTCATAATTTTTTCCAGGGTCATTTTTTTCTCTATCTTTTTCTCTTTTGTCCACTTGTTTGTTTGCAGTCAGATCAGCATCAGAATGGATTGCAACTTCTTGAGATAGCTCTTCAAAGTTTACAGAGAGGTAAATACTTGTTGTACGTTAAATTCTAGAAAGCCAAGTCAATAAAGGCCAACCTCGCCAAAGTGTGTAGATTTAGTCCACCAATCTACATGCAGTACCATTGGGGCTACAAGGTCAGAGGGTCAAAGGTCACAGGACTCATTATGTATGCAAATATAGCTTGTGATCACATTGTGCGGGCAAGCACTGAATCCAATGACCGGGGTAATAGTATATTTGTAAAGCGCTTAGAGACATTTGTATTAAGCGCTATATAATCGCTTTTATGACACATCCTGTTCTTGTGATCGCGTTATCTCAAGAACCGATTGATGGATTCCTGCCAAACTTGGGTCATGTATGTATCTGGCAGAGCTAATGAGCTGATTAGATTTTGGGGTCATGAGGTCAAAGGCCAAAAGTCTCAGGGCTCATTTATGTATGCAAAAATAACTTGTTATTGCATTATCTCAAGAACCGATGGATGGATTCCTGCCAAACCTAGGTCATGGATGTATATCTTGCAGAGCTGATGAGCTGAGTAGAGTTTGGGGCTACAAGGTCAGAGGGTCAAAGGTCACAGGACTCATTATGTATGCAAAAATAGCGTGTGATCACATTGTGCGGGCAAGCACTGAATCCAATGACAGGGGTAATAGTATATTTGTAAAGCGCTTAGAGACATTTGTATTAAGCGCTATATAAAGCTTAATATTATTATTATTATATTATCAATATAACCGATGGACAGATTACCATCAAACTCAAAACATGTATTTATCTTGCAGAGCCGATGAACTGAGTAGATTTTGGGGTTTTGAGATCAAAAATAAAAGGGTCATACATGTATTTGAAAAATAGCTTGTAATCACGATATTCTGAACATGTTAATGGATTACAATTAAATTGATTTTCAAAAATTGCTTCTGTTTTGGTTTGTGAAATTGCTCTATGGCCGAGGCATCATTTTCGACTGCGCGCAGTCAAAGGTTCCATCTAGTTCTTGATCCATTTGTTTGACATATTGTGATTCTGTCATCATCCTCAAAGGTACGCTTAACTCGTGTTTTAATTTAATGATATCACACTACTTCTGTTTCGTGCAGAAAATTACAGTTGTACAATCTATTCATGATTATTTACTATTTCTCTTTTTTTTAAGTTTCTGGTGCCCTTATTGATGATAAGAAAACCCTCAGACTTGTTGCCAATTTAAAGAAAGAATTGCTGGAATACATGAACTCAGACGGTTTGGCAAACGTTTCACTGGACAAAATCAGGAAGTACAATGAAGAACTGCTCACTTTTGACCCTGATAAAATGGTAATATATGAGCATGTATTTTCTATTTTCATTTCACTGCATCCTTATGGATATTAATGTACGTTATAAGCCTTTACTCTCTGTTGTCAATCATTTTCTTATTTTTCTTCCTCGTATTATAAATTTTATACTGTCATTGCTATTACTATCAATACTAATAGTACTATTATTTAATTAGTATATTATTCTTATGACAAAAAATATCATTTTCTGAGATGTTACATTTCCTTGAATTGGTGCTTGAACTTCAAAATGAATCAATGCAGAAAAAGTCATGTGCATGATTTTTCCATATAATGGTTAAGAAAAAATGGAGCAGAAAACCATAGTTCTTAATAATGTTATATTGTTGACTACTTAAATAATAAAGATTAATCCTCTGGGGTATGAAAGAGACATCTGTTGAGAGCCAGATTTGCATTAACTCTATGATAGAGAATATAAGTTGGTGCAGTGCTGGCACCAGGTGTTATATAATAATGCACACTTTTCTTAAAAAGAGGAATTAATGCATCTGTTGTCGTTGGTAAATTAGAAAGAGAGCAAGAGAGAGAGAGAGAGAGATATATATATATATCAAGTAAAAAACAGAGAGAGAGATGTAGTGTGCATGTAGTTTACAAGTTGATGTACCGGGTATTCAAAATGAATAATCTTGTCTTTTATAAAATTCTGCATTAAACAAATCTTTTGAATGATATTGGTCAAATATCATTGTACATGTTATTATACACATTTTATGCATGAACTCATTTGAATTGAAACGTGGTATTGTATTCAGTAAGAGAAAGGAGGAGAGAGAGAGGGAGGGAGAGAGAGGGAGGAAGAGAGAGAGAGACAGACACAGAGAGAGAGAGAGAGACAGACAGACAGACAGAGAGAGAGAGAAAAAAAGAGTGGAGAGTCCTTTTCCAGCTTTATATTTTGTCCACTGATGGACTTCAAAATGAGCTAATATTGGAGGCGATCGTTTGGCAAAAGAGCTTATTTTCATTCCATAGTTAAGTAGTGAGTCACTCAGGAGGTGTGATTTATGGTCCCATACTGCACTGAAATTATGCCAAAAAAAACCCAGCCATGACAAAGATTGCGCAATACCAGAAAAAATCAACGGGCTGCTCAAAATGTGGAATTCCCCACTCAAAAAACCATGTAAAAAAGCCTTGGCAAGGAGATGCATTCATGTTTTGTCAGTGGCTGCCTCTTAGAAATTGAAGTAAGCTGAAAAGTGACTTTCCTTGTGTGCTCCATTTTTTAAACCAATTAGATACAAAAACATGTACTAGTTGCCTGCGAATTGGTGAGTTAAGAATAATATTATGCCTGCTACATTGTACATGTATTTGAAGATGCATGGGTGATGATGCAAGTTATGTAGAGTTGGAAATACATTCTAGTAGATACATTGACAGCCACTTTATAGAGACTTCGCTTTATACATAGAACTTTCAACTTTAATAACCCTGGGATTGCTTTTATGGTGTATACAAATATTCTAAGTCGATATGTTTAGTGCAAAATGTGGTTTTAGTTTACCTCTTCTATAAATTTTGATTTCTCCTTGTCGTGATATATTATACTCCTATGCATTTTAGACGCTGAAGTGCATGCATTGTACTATTGCCTGGCCAGACTCGCCGGCTTCAAATGCAAGAGCAATACTGTGTATATTTAGCATTATACATAATGTGACATACAAGGCCTGTCCTCATTAGCTCGAGATTGCCAAATACCACTATTTTCAGACTCGGAATATTATCCTAAGGTTCAAAATCGCGTCTTCACCAGCCCGATACGCTCATCACAAACTAGCTCGAAAAATAATCTTGAGATTGACGCATGCGCAGTTCAGAGACCGACTGTACGACCAGCACGCGGATTTAAAATTGTACCCGCGCTGTAAAACGTAAACAAGTACCGGCTGTCAGTGGCTGTGCATGCATGCAGCGCAGGTTAGAGCATGTGCTACAAGCTACTTTATTTACAAACACAGATATTTGACTACGTACTTCGGTCTGATGAGGACGGGCGCAATCCATCCCGCTATTTGGGAAATAACGGGATAGTTTGCAAACTAGACCGAGATTTCTTGGGATATTATCCCGCTATTTGCTACTTGTTGAAGACGCAAATTAGCTGGATAATTTGCGATCGGGATAGTTCAAATAGCGGGATATTTGGCAATCTCAAGCTGATGAAAACAGGCCTACTGAGAAAAGCTCACAACTCCTAATCTTTGATCATTGATGTCTTATGAGCACTGAGTCCTCTATCTCACTTTGATTTAATTGTATGCCTCTGACTGTGTCATTCTACATAGGTAGCAACATTCACATTGAGTGTGCACATATGACAGGACGTACATGGATGTTGTATACAATCTTACTTCCATTTATTCTATTCCAAAATTACAATAGTGTTATATTACCATCAATTATTTTTGTTCTTTCTTGTATAACTACTATTATTTCATAAAGAGACATGTCTGATTGTGAACAAATTATAAAAGACTTGCATTACTCCTACAGGAAACATTGGACTAAGAATTAGCCCATACATGATGACACAGATATTCTTTATGCTGACATTTAAAGGGGAAGTGTGTACCCTGATTGGTTTCGATAAAACAAACAAATTGATAGAAACAGATAAGTGAAAGTGAAAAATGAGAGTAAAATCCAACAAAAACTAAGAAAGTTATACATTTTTGAAGGTATTATTAATTAAACACTAAGTGGCAACTCTGTACTGTTTTTTTAATTTCCATTTTCTGATTTTGTATCAAGTAGTATTCTATTTTCAAGCAGGGGATGTGTAAAAACATATGTGCAATAATAATATCTAGGGTGTATAACATGTATATAGTATTACATAGTGAAATTTAATAATATATTTTGTTGTATAGGGCAAGCATATATATATATATTTATACATTCATACATGTAGTAACATTTTGATTTCTGTTTTAGTTGCTGACCTTTCTATTAGTACCATCAAAAAAAATTGAACTATTCTATGGCAATTTTATATTTCTCTCTATCTAGAAAATCGTGATGAGCTTCTTTAGGTGGGGTGACCCAAGAGAATTGTTTGAAAGAATTTGGACTATTCTTGGACCTGCCGATGAGGGCGCCAGTGCGTCGGCTCAGGGACAAGGAAATCATGTGGTGCAGATGGACTGGATACCTAGAGAGCATCGACAGATTGCACAGAGGCAACACTCACACGGACAACATCATGGTGTAAGCGGGGTTTCTTGCTAATTTACTCAAATGGTGTCCAGAAGGACATTTTTAGGGTGTGCATGCATTCAGCCCAATGTTTACATTTTGACATTTTGGTCTGAAGTAGAATTTAGGGCTCATGGGAGAGCTTGTGACCTCCCCCCCCCCCCCCCAAACCAATGTACAGGGTTACATGTTTAAAGAAAATGCATGTCGTTTGGTGTCTGGTGTTTTGAAGTCTTGTTAATTAATAGTTGGTTAATCTTTGTACAGCTTATTATTAGTAGTATTAGTATTATTCTGTTATTATTGTTTCGTTGTTGTTGCATAGTTGTTTTAGACTTATATTTAGTGTCCCTGTGTTGCTTTGATGAATCTTTTTTTCAATTTCATCAGAAGAAGAAGTCCCGCCGTGATGGGAAAGATAGACCATCTCATGCCTCTGGATCTGTCCCCCAGCTGCGGAGTAGTGAAGAAGGTAATGTTACCCGTCAGGGACAAAGGTCACCCGGATATCCACCTAGATTAGGGAGATCTTCTGGTGGCTCATTCACCGTGCTGTCGGGCGCCAGAGAGAACACACCAAGCACAAGGAAGAATTCTCAAAATGGTGCTACCAGCAGGCCAGGGAGAAGTACCCCTAATCAGACCACAGGACACCCTACCGCTACAATGGGTAGCATCACTTGCAATCATCATGGGAATGTGAGGAAAGTCTCCAGCAAAGGAGCAGCTTCTACCACCAGCAATGAGCTGCGATCACAAAGAGCAGTTTCCGTAGGACAGCCGGCTCATGGCCCAGGAGTTCTGGGAACGTACCAGGGCCCTGCCAGTGCAGAAGAATGGGTAGGAGACTATAAGCTCAGGCTTGCATGTAAGAAATGCTTCACAAACGAGGCCCCCAAGCATGGCTACAACAGTTACAGGTGAGGTTTACAATTGTGTCCTTTAGGAATTTGTAGGCGGAGACTGAATATTTTATACTGAAAGAATTTGTATCAACATCTTTTTTTTCCAATAATTTATTGATAGTAAAAGAAGGAAAGTTTTAAGTCATTAGAAAATGACTTGTATCATTAAAGTGGAAGTCTTGGTTTTATAAAACATTTCATAAAAAATGTATTTTAATTATTTTTACCGTCTCCATTGTCAGTTTTTTCCACAAGCACCCTTCTGTTTGTTCTTGTGCATATTATTATATATATATTTTTTGTTGATTCATTAAAGCGATAAATACTTTAATTTGATACAAAATTGAAGTACAGTTTTGTAAAGTGAAATGTACTTAGCAATGAATGAATTTGAACCTTTACTCCCATGTGTGTTTCTCTTAGGCTGAATGTGAATCCAACTCATTTTCCAAAGTGCACGAGAGACTACTTACTGTGCCAGTTGGCTTGGAAGCCAAAGAATTGTAACCAAGCTGTCTATGGCATCATGCGTTGTCGGCCTGATGATGCGAAACACAGTCTCTGTGACGACTTTCAAAATGGAGATCCATGCAAGGTATGCCTTTCAAAAGATAATATTCACTCAGATATGATCTCCCACTTGCACTACATAAGAGATGATTGGTGCTACAAAATCATTTTGATGAATGATCCCTCTATGAAAGTCCTGTGTACTTTGGGCTACATGTGACCCCTGTTTCAAAGGCCATGGCTATTTACACTCAATTTATCCATCATTTACAGGACTTTAAGATGTATTTGTGTAAGTTCGAAATTACCTTGGATCTTGATTTGAAATATTAGAAAGCTTTATATTTGTTTAGGGAAAGAAATATTAGGTGTAATTAAAATACATTGTCATTCTCATATCATAAACCTTTCCTCCTTCCTCCCCTTCTTAAAATCAATTGCAGGAATTATCTTGCTGCTATTGTCACAGCAGGGAAGAACAAGATATCTGGCTAGCTGAAAAAGAAGGCAGGTTTCCAAGAGATAATGTCATAGCTCTCTTGAAGACTCAAGGGCAACATGACCAAGGGAAATCCAACAGAAAAGGTAGCACTCCTGCCAGATCACGAAGTGAGAGTCTTGTCTCCCAAGACGATGGTGACTCCAAGAGTTGGAGCAACAGCAGTGCCAGGCCTCGAAGGGATAGTCAGCTTGACCAATGTGTTGGTAATACCAAGTACAGAAACAACAGTGTGGCAAGATCACGAAGTGGAAGTCTACAGACATCTAATCTGGGATGTTCCTCTCTCCAACACGAAGATGTCGAGACGCAGTCTCTCAATAGTTCCGATGAACCCAAAGAGATGTATGAGGCTACGTCAGGTGCAGTGCCGGTGAAAAATCCATTTGAAGTTCTGCAGGTAGAAGACAGGAGTGCCTGGCAGAGAAGTGGAGTCAAAACGTCATCTCGGCCTCCAAATCAAAGCAGTAGAGTTGCTGCAGGTACCTTTCCGATATCTTCTAGATTGCCATTTAGGCAAACTGGCATGAATGTGGTACCTAGAGGAGTCGCCACTGCTTCATCCGTCTGCAATTCTCCTGGGTTATTGTGTGCCAAGAGCAATAACCCACAGACGTTTCAACAGAAGTTAGACGAAACCCTTCTGAATGAACTCAAACGGATTGGTGGAAAGTTTCTTGTGGTTTGCATGCAATGCTTTGAATCTAAGCCAGTGAAAATCAGCCCTCCCAATCCGAGTAATCGTACAGTTTGCTCGTACAAAAAGCATTCCATGACCACGAACAGGTACCTTGTTCATCAGTTTGGGGGTAGCAAATTCACAAAGATTCGTGAGCGTCCTTTCAGGGTGATGCATAAGCCTACGGCCCTCTGTCGGTATGTTGATAGGATGTATGGATGTGAGAGAGGAGACTCTTGTCATTTTGCTCACAGCGAGGCAGAGGCTCAGGTCTGGTGGTTAGAAGCAAGGCTTGGAAAACAACGAAAAGAGATTCTTGAAACATGCCTAGGGCTGAATCGCCCAGCAGCAACCAGACTATCACCTGCAGGATCACGACTATCCGTCCCTCATGCACTGATCAATCCACACCAAGGCACTTGGGGCAGTAGCAGTGAGAGAGCAAACAACAACAGCATTCTGAAGCAGCCACCTTCTGCAGTATGTGCAATTGCTGTTGAATCGTGTCACTCCAAAGTCCCTTTTGGTCATTCTATCAAGGTAAGCCATCATAAACCTTACTTCTTATCAAGCCTCAAACTGCTCACCTATGATATATCACACACTTTGAACATGACGGCAAAAGAAAGAGGACAAATTATACGGTCCCTCACTCTACCCTCAACAATTGCTGTGGTAGACAAAGGAACATCCCTTCACTGCTATTATGTAAAAATGTGCAGAACAGGTGAATATGCATGTGACACCTGTTCTACACATTTTTACATAATAGTAGTGAAGGAATGTTCCTTTGTCTACCACAGCAATTGTTGAGGGTAGAATGAGGAACTGTATATTTTGTCCTTTTTCTTTGTCCGTCATGTTCACAGTGACAGGAGACCATGAGAATCTGGGCACATTGCAAGCTTTTGCCATGTAAAACATTTAATCCAGGGACCAGTGATGTAATGAGAGTGACATGGCACCTGCCGACCAGTACGATTTAGTCGTATTTCGTATTAGAAGCGAATACGACAGTACGATTTTTTTTATTTATTTATTTTTTTTAAAATTTAAATTTGTTCATTAATTAATTCATTTTCAATGACAAAATGCCCATTCTGTCCTGTAAGGAATACTTCAAGCATCTCACGTAGGCAATTTGGGGATGTTTATTGGTTCATCGAACACACCAGTCGCGACGAAATCACGCATATTCAACGAATAATCCATAACAAAAATCTTCCTGTATGTAGGAAGTGCAAGGGGCATTGATCCGCATAACAGTCCGTGTTTATTTTTTAAGAAACTTTTGTCAGTAAAATACAACTTTTGGGATTAAAGAATACAGTTTTTGAACTCCAGAGGTTGGCAGGTCTGCACCTGTCTGGGATAATAATGATCTAGTCTTAGTCACGTAGAGACATAATGCTAAATGAAGGTAATCAAAGAATTTTCCTCCTTGTCTTGGTCTGAAGACCCAAGGACTTGACTGCAGCCGTGACGGAGTCTCAGCATGCTGCAAAGATAAGAAAACAATTTTTTTGAAAGATACATATGTTCATTTATGATAATATTCTCATTGAGCAAAGACTCCTCTTCCTTCTTATTATGAACAGCGTGCTTGTGGTAGATGCCTGCGTGAGAATCCGAACCGCATCCAGGAACAAAGCTCCAAGAGCCCATCATACTGCAGTGGGGCTAGCCGACACTCCTGGGGAGCAAACATTCTGTATGTGGTACACTCCTCGAAAGACAAGCAATGGGTGCGTGTCAATCCCCGCCATTCCCGACTGTGGTCTCACACTAAACTCCACTTGTGTCGGAATGGGAAGCAGTGCAAGCGGGAAAGTGTGTTTGGAACAGCATGCATGCATCCTCATACACAAGAAGAACTTGAACTCTGGGAGTACCAGAAACTACATGATTGTGAGTCAGTTATTGTTTGTACAGAGACAGACACCTGTAGATTTATTCTTATTTTAACCTACACGTTTGTAATATGTCCCACCAGCTTTCATTAGATCATCATAAATAAAATTTCTATTATCTTGAGATTTCATTCCTTGATGCACTGCTGAATACCTTTCACAGACAAAATTGTCACAGTTTTTTAAATGCTATCATTTTCTAGAAATGATGTAAAGACCAATCTTGCTAAAAATTGAATGCACAACAATTTCATAGGCCCCACCCAAGGCATCATAATGATTTAAAGGAATTTGTAGTAGTGGAGAAGAAAGGTCATTACTTAAAGATATAAATACAAAGCTGTCTTCAGACTCATTCACATATGCTGCAGTAATTTTTGTGTCTACTAAATGATTTTCAGGTAAGGATGTAAAAAGTAATAGCTCTGAGCAAGAATGGTTCTTATGCGCATGTATGATGTACTCATTTATGTATGTGTTGTAAGATATAAGACAAGGTGTAAAGTGCAGTATTCCCTTGGGAAACTGTGGCAGCTTACCATGGCATACGTGAACCAGCCTTTAATCCTAAGTTTCAGATTGTAGTTATGAGTACGGTAGTCATTCCATTTTCCTTCCAACTAGTGACTAAGCTGGAGGAGGTGGTTCGCTTGCAACAGCAGGCTCAGGCAGCCAGCAACCCTCTCCCCAAACCAGAGCAGACGGCTGTAACCCAGCACACTTGCTCGTTCTGCAAGTTCTTCAGCACCTCCAAGACAGACTTTGAGAATCATCTCCTGACCACCGACCACAAGGCCATGATCTTTTCCGACTCTGATCGTCTGTGGAAGGAGCGTGATCCCCCAAACTTGGTGCAGGATGGCTGTTACGAAATGTGCAAAGAGTGAGCTTCTTTATTTACCTCTTTGCTAATAATGAACAATAATAAGATTGATCTATATTGTGCAGCTATGATCAAATAGACTCTACTACGCTGTGTTGAAGTATAAAAGAACATTTCCTTTTAATAGTCAGTTAGCCAAAAAGTGACTTAGTTGATGTTATAATGGTCCAGAAACTCAAGCAATCTGCTGAATGTTCAAACTCTAAAATTTGGAGAAATACCCATGAAAGATATGCTGTGTGTGAAATGGGAAATACAGCAACGCTGCCGCAGTTTAAAAAAATAGCCTTATCTGTGGCATCCGATAGGTGGCCCACCATTTAACAAATACTGGGAATCAGAGAGATTCACCCATAATCTGCCTGTATATGATAAATTTACATGCTGCGCAAACTCTGTTTGCCTCTGAAAGGAATGCCACCAAGCAGTGTGAGCACTCTGGAATGTCCAAGGAAGAGAACGAGTGCATCTATGCACATAGCATGGAGGAGCTGAGGGAATGGAAGCAGCGCCATCAGCACCGCTTGATGAAGCTCGGAAAGGCTCGTGAGATGAAGCTCTACTCCTGGCTGGACAATCTGGTGGAGGAGAAAACATCTGCCGAGGATATGGAGGATGTGGTAAGAGGCATTGAATAGTATAGAGATATCGACTATTACGAGAGGACTGGCTGGTTTTATACGCGCTCCTTGGGGTGATAGCAGCAGAGGCAAATTTCCCGAGAGCCAGTATAGAAACATCCAGTCCTCGAGTATTAAAGCAGTCGATATCCCTTTTATATGCCGAATTCAAACACAAATCTACCAAGAATTCTTATCTTATCCTTTTATCGAGTAAAAATTGATTAAAAACATCACAGAAAATCTGATAAACTGTCCGATTATCACCGCCCGAAAAATGACTGAAATTTTCGATCAGTTGGGAATCGCAGACAAAAAGCACTGTATGATGTCCGCGCTCGCTTAAAGAACATTTTAACACGTAAACCAATGGGTATTGCAGCAAGATTTTATTATTTTCCCGGTAACTGGAATTTTGCTGGGATTTTACTCTTGGACTATGAAAGGGTTTGGCATTTTTCGTTCCTTTACGGGAATGTCTAAAATCACGACTACAATTTTGACCAATCAGATGGCTGGAAATCTTAAGTGAGGTATTTAATTTATGATCATGCTCTATCTCACCACCCCTGGGCTACCAATTTTTTGGACAAATTGTCAAGAATGAACTTAATAAGTGAAATTCTGACTTTGAATGCACTGCTTCCTTGATAATTTGGGCATAAGATGATTTCCATGGATGTAATCTATGCAATGAGATAATCGTAAGAGTACTGTCATCGGTTTAAAAAAATGTAGATTTCCTTAAGCTAACTGCATACTATATACGATCCAACAACGATGTTATTTTTTGAAGAACGTCCAAGAGTATTTGATGTGAACATTAATAAATATAAAATCTAAACGATGGAGCTTTTTATTTTTTATATGAATAGATGAAATCTATTTCTGAGTATTGCAAACTTCCTTGTTGGGTTGAAGGCCAAATTGGATCCAATCAATTCGACTTCAGACCAGTTTTGTAATTGTCTACGATTTAAAGCGGATTATTTCGGGGGCTTCTAACGAGTGAGCCTTGATGAATGGCCAGCTGTAGTGTCAAAGTGACCTTATTTATACAACATTTTTTAATACAAGTTTTGTATAAGTCTAAACAGAATATTTTACACATTTTCCGATATTATTCATTAGATTACTGATGATATATTTGGCATCGAGCTGGACTGCAACAGGGATGTAGATGTTACCCAAGAGCTGCCTGCATCTGATGTGATCCAATGGCGTGTTGTTCTTCATTGTGGCAGTGAGGTATGTGTCATATTCCATTTATATTTCACCCCAATGACTTCTTTTGTGTAATATCTCTTCCTCTCTTTTATGACTGTGCTTTGGCTTTGTTGCTTGAGTCTTGGCCTTCCTTTATATCTTCCTGTAATTTTATGGAAAAGGAATAACACATTTTTATATAGATCCTGATCCTAAGACAGCAGTTGATAACTTCATTGTTACCGTTGAGGATGTTTTGAACTGCCATGCCCCCTTGAAAACCAGAGTCGTGAGAATCTGACCAAACAAAAAGTGGTACAATGAAGAAATAGCTAGTGAGAAGCAAGTGCGGAGACAACTAGAGAGACAATGGCGTAGCTCCAATCTCAAAATTTGTCGCCAACTATATACCACTCAGCGAGGGAAGTCAAATCTCTTATCAGAGCTGCCAAGCGGACCTATTTCAGTAGGCTTGTCGAGGATTGCCATGGACACCCTGGACAATTTTACTGTCTAACAAACAAACTCCTGAACAGAAATGATGATTGTTCTCTGCCGGATCATGACTCTTCCCAGAAACTTGCGAAGGACTTTGGCCTGTTTTATAGAAACAAGGTGGAGACCATATGCTCTATTATATCTGAGGCCCATGTTTAATAGGGTGAGGTGTCCAAGTTCAGCTGGTATTAACACTGATGCACTTGACTCTTTACGACCTGTGTCAGTTGATGAAGTGATTTCCATCATCCTGAAGTCTTGTAACTTAGACCCCATGCCAACTCGTCTACTAAAGCAGTTTCTACCAGTAGTGGTTCCTGCCATCACCAGCATCATCAACACCACCTTTGACTCCGGGACTGCCCCTCTTCTCTTAAACTCGCAAATATCCGACCAATACTGAAAAAGCCAGGGCTAGACAAGAACTCAACGCAAAACTATCGACCTATTTCTAACCTCCCTTTCCTTTCTAAGGTAATGGAGCGTGCAGCTTTATTGCGTCTCACAGATCATCTATTGGACAATGCAATCCTGGACAGTCATCAATCAGCGTACAGAGCGAATCACATTGTTTAAACTGTCCTTGTTAGCCTGGCAGATCATCTCCTCAAGCAGATGGACGAAGGCAATCTAACAGTGTTAGTACTGCTTGACGTATCTTCTGCTTTTGACACTGTACTCCACTCTTTGCTGATTGACCGGCTAAAAGAATTTGGAGTAACGTCAACCACCCTTAGATGGTTCACATCCTACCTTAGTGATTGATTTCAGCGTGTGAGTATCGATGGTGTGAAATCCGACGCAACACCTGGGATCTGTTGGTGGCCCGCTCTTGTTCTCCATATATACCCAGCCACTTGGTGAACTGATCAAGCGTCACAACGTTGGCCATCACTTCTACGCAGACAACATCCAACTCTTTATCTCCTTCCCTCCATGCAGTCATAATTTGATGTCCGCCATTATAGCGTCTGGAAGAATGTGTGGTGATATCAGTGGGTGGATGACACAAAATAATCTAAAGCTCAATGGAGGGAAAACTGAGTTTATGATTTTAGGCTCAAAGGTCATGCTGAACAAGAACCCGGAAAGCTTCATTACAGTTTTTGATGATCGGGTCAGCCCTACAAATAAATGTCGGAACCTTGGTATTGTCATCGACTCGAACTTGACTCTAAATCGTCATGTATCGTACACATGTAAAGCCATTAGATTCCAACTCTGCAACCTTTCGCACATCCGAAGATTCCTGACACGTAAGGCTACTGAAACCATGGTTCATTCCTTCATCTCTTCCCGCTTAGTCTTTTGCAATTTTCTTCTGATACGTCTTTCTGACTACAAGCTGCTACACCTCCAACAACTCCAGAACTCAGCAGCCAAACTTGTAATTCTCACTAAAGGCACCACTCACATCTCATCCATCATTCAGGCACTGCACTGACTTTCTGTCCGCCAGCACATCATCTTCAAACTCATTCTTTTCATCTATCAAGCTCTTCACTGCACTGCACCCTCATACAAAAAAGACCTAGTACACCTCTATGAACCACCACAACGACTCCGCTCTGCTCACACCCAACTTTTTTGCATCCCACGTTCACGGCACTCCTGGGGAAGGCGATCACTTTCAAGTTTTGGCCCTGAACTGTGGGACCCACTCCCTCCTCACCTCCAAAATGATAACTCCTACTCACAGTTCAAATTTCTGTTAAAAACATTTCTGTTCAAAACATTTCTGTTCTCAATGTATTAGTTTGTTAAATTATGTCTTACATTGTACTACCCTTATATAACTTTTATTACCCATATTATATTATTATATGTTTCAATTCATACCTGTGAATTGAGCGTATGTAACCATGCTTTTAGGTTTTAAAAAAATATCGTAATTCTATAATTGCAAAATTATGTCCTGAAGTATGTTAAACTTTAACTTATGTGCGTTTTACTTTCTTTCTTGAATCACTTGATGGTCGTATGCCTACATTATACAATTTTCACACGACTGCGCCAGGAGTGTCAATTTTGACAGATATGGCACATTTTTATTAAATGTTCACTATTATTAAACTTATTGTATAGTTTCTATACCCATCCCTAAAACAATGTACATGTGTACTTACAATTATTTTATTTCTCCCAATATAAACAATGCCATTATTCAAACACAAGCAGCACCGAATCTTTCCCTATCATGTAGTCATGAAATCTTTCCTTGATTAGCAAAAGTTAATGGACTGGTAGAAAGGATACATGTGCTGAAGAAAAAAATTCTTATTGTCTGTCTTCCTTATGCCATTACAGAAAAAGCTCAAGAGGGTAGGGCTTCTTTTTGATGAGCACCGTTCTCACTTCCATCTGTCAGAACCTGAGAAAGAGTATCGCCCCCAGACATGTCCAGGTGGTCTTCTCAGACGTGATGACTCTGATGAGTACAGCCTAGCGGTCGACTTCATCCAATCCCACTCAGGCGTGTTCAAGCAGTGGCTTGTCTTCGACTTTGGTTAGATATTTCTTAATCGTAATTTTTGTTGTTAACTATAATAATAATAATTATAGTGGGTTTGTGTACATCACTCATGTCTATCAATTGCCACTCCGGGCACACCATTGTTAGCAGTCACGTCTAAATTTTTCAATCTTGCGTGTCAATAAAGTACTTGTATATGACACTATATGGCTTTGTTTCTGCATTAATGAATAGAAACTGAAAATAACTTTTTTTATTATAGCAGTCATCTTCATCCAATCATGCTCCAACCTGTTCAAGCAGTTGCTTGTCTTCAATTTTGGTTAGAATTTTCAATGTTGTAATTTTTGTTTGTTAATAATAGTAATAATAATAGTGGGTTCTTGAACAGCACTTATGTTGCAACCCCTTTTACCCCATCGTTTGTATGACTGCCATTACTTGCGGAGGTTCTCTTTAACTATTACTGTATGATTTTTTTGAGAAGTGGTCAAGGTTTCAAAATAGTTTTCTCCCAGAATTCTGGAAGCTAATTTCCCATTGCTTGTGAGTGACATACATGTTTATATTTGTGTTTCTCTTAGGTGATCGGCCATGTCTTGCTCTGAAGCTGTCAGTGACCATTGGTTTCAAGAGTGAAATGAAAGAATTGGAGTTTAAAGAGCAGACGGTGAACACAGCTGACTTGTGGAATGAGAGTAACAGTAAAATCATCAAATGTGCCCAACTGGGTGAATGGACTCAGAGGTAAGCTTTGTCTTACTTAAATAAAATGGTCCATATTGAGGTTATGTGTATGATTTTGAAGGCATCCTCCTCTGTTGTTTTCTGTATTCCTTATGCCTAGGTCACATTTCCCAGGGCGGCTGTGCAGTCTAAACTATCTACAGCTGATAGCAATTATAGGGCCGCTGCAGCATTCCCATGGTCACATACAGAAAACCTGCGACTTCCGAAGTGATGACGCAAGGTCACTTAAGGCTGCCCTAGGGCGCCCGTGGATTTCCTGCGGCCGCCACAATTTTGTTGGGTTCTGCAAAAGTCAATTTCAATTCATGAAACCTGTTTATAAGAATATGGGACGCCATAGTGAAGTTTAGTGATGTTTATTCGGTTCATTAATAAAAAACAGAAAACTTCTAGACTAAGTGTCACACAGGTAAGGAAATACTACTTCATCAGTCTGTTGTACATGTACCTATGCTTTGTAGCTCACAAGGACACCTCACACCTCAGGGGCTGTATAAATGGTGCAACGCAAACAGGCTACAGTACATTAACAGCTTTAATTGAATAAGGTGCGTGATGATACAACCAGCTTCGCTTAAAAGTAAGTGGACGAATGTCCGTTATATAAAATGCCCATCAGGGCCTAGCCTGACATACTCCACGTCCAGAAGGACTACTTTTGGAGCATGAATGCACAGCTTTCTGGACTAGGTATAATAATCAATTTTTAGAAAACAAACAATGAAAAATATGAGAGAAAATATCATAATTTTATTATGATACATTTACATAATATTACCAACGGATATGGTAGATGGATAGATAATCAAGGGACTACTTTGTCCTTAGAGTAGGTACACCAGACCCACGTGACCCATAAAGTCATTAAACTTTTGGGTCTGACACGTATGTTTAATTTACACACACCAAAAATGCTGTAAGGTGTTCTTGAATGAAAATCCAAGTTTTGAAAAGGTAAATACAAGTTTGGTCACTACAGACCCAAGGACAGCCGCATTGCAAACGCAAGGCCACCGTACACCCGACGTATGGTCGCCGTGGAACTGCTCTACGGCATGGCTAGGGCGTGTCTAATTGCTACAACGAACCTAGAAATGAAACTCCGCGTTATAATCCCACGGCAACCCATGCAGCCTAGATAGGGATACGCCCTAGAGTGACCCTGAGGCCACCGCATATTCTCTGTGGCCGCTGCAACTATCTCTCAATTTCGGGATTTATTAAAGGAGACCCTATAATGGATTCCTTTTCCCATTTCCCCCATTTTCCTAACAGTTTGTGTTTGTGTATTTCATAGCATAAAATAGTATTTTCTTTTTGTTGTATTTACCTTGTTGAGTGCATAGATATATTCTGGTATATTATGATCGTCATCGCCCATGACTTCCCTCGATGGGGTTGGGTCTCCTCATTACTACCCCATAGCAACAAAATGTGCCTGCTGCATACTCCTACCGCAGACCTGTGGCAAACTTGCCGCAGCAAAGAAATGTGCCTGCCGCATGCCACAGACCTGCCGCAGACCTGCATCAGACTTGCCGCAGACAGTCATCATTTTCACATGCAAATTAGTTTTGCCGCAGACTTGCCGCAACCTTGATGCATACTCTTTGTCATGTATATTCCTAAATTTCATCCCATGTAGACCTGCTGCATACTTGCCGCATACTCGCAGCAGACCTGTGGCACCCTTGCTGCATACTTTGCTGCAGCCTTGCCACATACGCTATCATATCCACCCCAGTCTGCGGCAAGGTTTCAACATGCAAGTATGTAGCAATGAAGTATGCAGCCTCACAGGGAGGCTGCTGCATGCATGGAGAGCCATGCATTGCATCATTAGATTCTAGCACCTTGAAGTAGAAACAGCTAGAACAGGCAAAATTGCTTCAAAAATTCTACAAATGTGGGTTTAACAGAATGCAGAATTAGAGGTAGAGGTAGAAATACAACAATTGCATACACATATTCAGAGTAGAGTCACAGATCCATATACTACTGTGCAGACTTTACACAAGAGTTAAAACAAAATACTGAGTTAGTGCATGGGGCTGAAGATAAGATCCTGACCACAACAAAATTCCACAACAAAAAAGTTTGAAACAGTTCGTTAAATTCCTGTCTTCTTGTTATGTAAGAAATTCCTCTCATGGTACTAGTAAGAACTTGAAGCAAATTATACATATTTTTTGGTTTGACAGAAGCTAAAAAGACAAATAACAGTGCCTAACACAGGAATTTACAAGATATCATGCTGGGCGCAGCCTGCAACCTCATGGTTCTACCGGTACTTGTTGGTTGCATGGTCCTCCAAATTGGCAGCCTATAGCCTTGCTGCACACTTTAATTTCCCACTTTTCTGTGGCAGCCGATTTGCCGCAGACTGTTCCTGTAGCATATTGGGTTGCGGCGAGTCTGCAGCAAGTTTTATTCTGCCGCGGACTTGCTGCAGACTGTTCCTGCAACATAGTACTGGTATGCGGCAAGTCTGCAGCAAAGCTTCTTTCTGCCGCATACTTCGGCATACTCTTTGCCGCAGACTTAAAGTCTGCGGCAGATCTGCGGCCTACTTTTTACTTTACTATGGAATATTAATACTCTCCATCTAGTCCTATCTGTAGCTAGCTCCAAAACAAATTTTACCTTCTTCCTTTATATAATCTATCCATTTTCCGGGGTCTTCCTTTCTGACTCCTTCTCTTTGGTATCTTTTATTTTAATTTTAGGTTAGGGGGGCAGTATCCTACCCCTGGTTCAAACAGAGTACCACTTCTTCTTGGTGACGTTCAGAGTCTTAACCAGAACACATACAAAGAATTCATGCATGGCATGCTGACAGACGAAGAGAGAGCATGTATGGAGATGGTTGCCAAGTAAGTTGCTGCAAGATGAATTAAGAATTTCCAATTATTAGATGGATGTGACCCTCCTCAATGCTTAGTTTATCTTAATACACTATTATAGTCATTCTTATTATCCACAGCTAGTATGTAGTTGAGTTTTAGGTACACAACTAGTCTTTTGCTTGAATGATCAAATGTAGCATTTATATGCACATGAGTGTTTATCATGCATGTATTCTTTATACATGAATTTAATGAATTCTAAGATATCTTGCCCCAGAACCCCTAGTGAACCAATCATTTGCAACTACCTTTTTAATACAGACTACCAGTAGACTATTAACAACATCAAATTCTGTAGAACTTTGCAGGAATTATGAACATGTAGACGGTATGTCCTATCTGTGAAATTTAAACATTAGCAGTGTCCTAGGATTCAAATTTTGCAAGGAAACACGGTAACCTTCTAGGCTTCACTGTCTGACACTTTTGAGTGACTGACTGGCAATTTTTTTTTCTTTGGTAATAACATACATAAATGAGCTGTTAGAGGTACATGAGCATTTGTCTACATCAATACACCACTACTTTTAATTGCCAAAATGTAAGTGATTGAATCTTTGTGCGACCATTCAGTAAAAGGGTTTGAAAATCGGACTATTACTTAGGTGATTGCAATCACTTAAGTCGATTCGACAACTAATGGCCATTATTTTCCAACTACAAGCCATTTTCAAGCCCTTTCGTTCTGAGGGAAGTTCTTAATTAGGTGATACTTATGCAGACGTATCACCTTTTGATTTCGTCAAGATTTTTATTCTTTATTTATTTATTAGGTGGTCTGTTTTCAACAGACCACCTATTGATTTCGTCAGAATTTTCTTTCTTTATTAGGCGGTCTGTTGTCAACAGACCACCTATTGATTTTGTCAAAATTTTCTTTCTTTATTTATTATTTATTTTTATTTATTTCTCCACTTTTTTGTGCAACCGATTTCTCAATATCCACCCAATTTCTCTCAATTTTGACACACTCATAGGTAATCATCATGAGACGTGACAGGAACATTTTCAAGGTCATCAAATTATCGTGACGTCATCCAGGCACCATTTTGTGAAAACACATCCATCATATCTACATGATGCATACTCAAAGTTCATTCATATTCATATCACATATACTTCAGGTTAAGGGTCAACAGGTCGTGTTATCAAAGGTCAAATAAAGGTCATGACGTGAGCGTGCGTCAAAGTTCAAAATCCGCGCGTGCTGCCATGGGCAATATAATGCAAATTTGATCAAAAACATGCCATTTTAAGAATCGAAATAGCTCTTCAGATAGTCCATCGACCCCCATTTTTTATATCATGGTTGGAGAAAGCATGAGTTGGAGTTATGATTTCATACCACCCTGACTCGTACAAAGTGAAAAAAAAGTCATCATATTGGCATCTAAACTCAAACAAATGTATTTTGTTGATGACATCATTTTTGTCTTTGTTTAATTGAGATTATCTCACTTATCGGTGATCGATTTTCTCCCAGATTTTGATATGTTGTAGCTGAGATAATTCTCTATCAGAAATATGCCATTTATTTTTCATTTGGATGACGTCATCATAGTTAAATATTTGATTAAAGGCGACAATGCATAATTTGTCATATTTGCGTGTTAAGTCTATAGGAGGTCACTTTTTTCACAACATGAATCTGCATGACAATGTGTTTTGACCAGTATCTCGGTTGTTATTCAACAGTTTTCTCCCAAATTTTAGTATGTTGTAGCTGAGACTATACCGGAGTGTTGGCTTAGTCAATAGAGCGTCCGCCTCACAACCGGGAGGCCGTGGGTTCGAACTCCGGCCGCGTCATACCAAAAGACGTTAAAAGATGGGAGTTGTTGCTACCTTGTTTGGCGTTCAACAATAAGGGATAGAGCAACGTCAATCTGGCGCTGCTCAGTGGCTGCCGGGCTCACGATCAATTGGGCAAAAAGAATTTCCGTTTCGGTTTAATAAAATTTGGAGTGGACTATTAGGCTATTATTATTATTATTATTATTTGCTATCTAAATATTTCCTCATTTTTTTCAATCAGATGTCAGGATCATGCTCATGCTCATCATCATCCTTAACATTATCGTTTTTATCATCATATAACATTATCATTATCATCATCATCATCATCACCTTTACTATCATGATCATCATTGTTTACATGTCTATATAACTTCTCCCATTCTCAAATCTATCATAAGTGAAGACAGACCACCTAATTCGTCCCCATAACGAATTAAATTTTCTAGTTTATTATTATTCTTCCTCGAATTTGTTCGCAGGATATCTCAAGACTGAATAAAGCCATTGTCATGAATCTGTCAATGATGATAGATCTTAGTCTAACTTAGAACTGAGTGACTTTTCAAAGACTCAAAGTCATTGTGACGTCCTGTAGAATCGCAAATAATGTAATAGACAACTCTATTTACTTTATTATTACCCTATTATCACTTGATCCATTACTTTTTGCATGTAATCCCTAGGGGAGATGACTTTTTCTCAAATCTGGATTCTACATTCTGTCTTTTTGAGCGATATAGCCGTTATTTCTGCTTGGATTTTGTTGATTTTTTAGTATGTTGTAGCTGAAACAAGTTTCCACAAGATTTATGTAGACTATTTAATATTATCGTGACGTTATCATAGTCAAAGAATCAATCATTGGTGACATGTCAGTTATCATATATAACAATCCTCAATCGAATACCTGAAGGGGGCGCTATACCACTTTTAATCATGGTCATCTTCATCATCAATATCGTCATTACCGTATGCATGAACATTATCATTATATCATCATCGGCAGTTTCGGCACACTGTCATGGTCGTAATTTAACAGCCTAGCTATTTATGCTAGAAATATTGAAGGCATTTTTCTCAATTGCATCGATCGATCTCTCCCCTCTCTCTCTTTTCTCTCTTGCTCTGTCTCCCTTCACCTAGGCTTGTTCTGCCCCTCTCCTTCTCTTGGTCTCTCTCATCTGCATCTCTCTTGTCCTCTCCTTCTCACACTTTCACCCTCTCCCTCTCACTGTTTCCCTTTCCCTCTTCTTCTCTTGATCTGTCTCCTGTCTCTGCCTCTCTCTCTCTTTCTCTCCTCTCTCCCCTTTCACTCTGCATCATCTCAGCTTGTCTCATTTATATGTATAACAATTTAATCCAAGGAAATTTGAGGCAATTTCTATCATTTGGCCATTCACTGCCATGCACACTAACAATCGTTTCTAGATTTAACATCATAGATGTTGGGTTATGGATGGGTACAATATTAATATCTTACTCATATTTTATATCAAATCATGACTAAATATATCACTTTGTACATTTTGTAAGATTTATTTAAAAAAGTGTTTTGAGCTTGTTTAGTATAAGTAAACAGTTTAATCCTCTATCAAAAATCTGAAGGGGTGCTGTGCCACTTTCAATCATGGTCATCATTCTAATATCATTGTATTCATGAACATAATCGTTTTTTTTTAATTATGTCATGATCAGTATTCACAAGAGCTTGTTTATGCTAGAAATATGGAAGGCATTGGTCTCAATTGCATCTCTCTCTCTGTCCTTTCTCTTGCTCTGTTTCCCTTATCCTCTCAAGTTCTGCCCCTCTTCTTTTTTGGTCTGTCCCTGCATCTATCTCCATCTGTCTCTTTCGCTACTCTTTCACCCTCTCTCTCTCTCTCTCTCTCTCTCTTTTGCCTTGCCTCCCTCTTATTCTCTTGATCTATCTCCCTCTGCCCTACACAGTTGAAACTTGACTCATGGATAGACCATAATGGGAGTAGTAAACGAAAGATGAAGTCGTGAAAATGTGTTCTTCATTATGTTACACATGAGCATACGTATCACCTAATTCGTCAAAGTGACAAATTCAAGTCTAGTTGTATTGTCTTTCAAATGCCGTGGAATTTAACCTTTGTTATTTTTTTGGCCTGCAAATGGGACATAGTACCTTTAAGGAAAGGACTATCACAATCCTGCCACTATATGCCATCATCCCACCAGGCGGTAGCCATTTGGATGGTAATTGTCCATGGTTTGTTATTGTTGACAGCTCAACACCAATGCATAGGGAGTTGAAATAGCTTATGATTTTATATTTTTTAAACTATACATAACGTTTGATATTCATACTTAACTGACAATTATCCCATTTTGATTTCAAGGTACCGAACAGTAACCATTATGAAAGTATCTGACCATGTCGAGCTGGAACATTCTCTCCTTGGTGCTCAAGGAGGAGAGCTGTTTGGGACTATCACCCTTGACAAGCCGCTTCACGATGACTCAGAAGCTTCCCGTCTAGTCCAGGAGTTTGTTGAGACCATCTTCATCAAATGTCACGAGCAGTCAGATGTGGTCTATGAGGCTCTGAAGGTGCGGTCTGAGAAGGGTGCTGTTGTGATTACCCTTGGGTCATCATGTGTGAAGGAGCGTCAATTGAAGGGAGGCATGAATGTGTCAGTGACTGTTCAATTGTGCATCAGTCGCCAGCGATTTCTCTCTATGCATCATGCTGTGGAGAGCTTGAGTTGTATGGACACTGTTCTGCCCAAAGGACAGCAGCCGAATAGGTCAGCCATTGTCTTATATAAATCATAGCACTATAGATAGGTGGTGTGGAATAAGATAGCTTTAAAGCCTCACTGTCCTACTTGTAGCTACTTGCTCCCTCTATATAGAAAACAGTGTCTAATCAGTGACCATTGATCCCCCATGATCCTCTTTTCCTTATGTTAATTGAGAGCTGAGTTGATGAAATGGCCACCTGTCATTGACCACACTGTGTGGTCTAATCCCTCCCGGCCAAACTAGTACAGCCGGCCTTTAATAGCGAAAAGATGCATCTGGAATGCAAAATGTATGTTCTATATTTATGAGGCTTCATGTTGCCTAAACTTTCATTCAAGGCCCCCTCTTATAAAGATTTGGGATTGATCCAAATCAATCGCAAGTCATCTAATTAATTGCAAGTTTGCAGTCTCCTACCTCTTATGTTCAACTGTTCAACTGTTTATAAGATGAATAAGATGATAATAAATAAAATAATAAAAAGTTTAATTCACAAACATCACTAACTCCTACATTTTTTGCGTGCCACTGCAATTTGCCAAGGTACATATAAGCAGAATGGGTGATTTAGTCAAGTAAAGTGGTTTGTACACTGGAGAGGGTTCAAGCCGGCCAAGACAAAGACTACGGTACATGTACATGTGCAATAATATCCTTTATTTTTTAATATAAGTAGTAGTATTAGTAGTGCAGCAGTAGTAGTATTTTTGGTGTAGCAGTAGTAGTAGTAGTAGGTAGTAGTAGTAGTAGTAGACGTCAGCATTAAATCACAAAATGTTTAAAATCAGAGGTTCCTATACATAAACATGTATACATAAATATGTAAGGATTAAAATGAAATATTTCATAGTTACCTATAATGCTGCCTTTCCTTTGGTGATTTCAAAGTAAACAAGGAGCTGAACTGAAAATAATTACTTGTACCGTAGTGTGTTAATTTGAAAGGAAATACATGTATCCATATCAGAATATAGTTTTTTGGTTCAAAACAGGTTTCCGGAAGTAGCTGATGAGGACTGCTGTGAAGGTTTGAACAGGCGACAGGAGCAGGTTGTCCGCCTTATCAAGTCATTAGGAACAACAAGAAAGGAAGCCACATCCTATAGTGGTCCAACCATGATCCTCGGGCCATTTGGGACAGGAAAGACGCATACTCTGGCCAAAGCGATACAGAGAACTTTGGCAGAGAGAAAGGACGCCAAATTCTTGATCTGCACTCGTTCAAACAGGTGTTTTATAAATATATTTTCCAGAAGTGATATAGGTATTTTTCTATTGCAAAAAAATAGTTGGCCCCAATTGAGGAAGAATACAAAGAACAAGTATGGCAAAGTAGGGGTCTAGAAGCCAGTTATATTCGAGGATGAAAATCACATCTCTTGGAATTTCTTCAAAGCCATTACTGATAGTGTCAGCTATCGGGTCAGCAATATTCTCAACATCCCAATACTAAAAGCCAAGAGTTCAAACAACCTTAATACATGCAAGGTGTATCTGATACTCCCTTCACATACACAGATTTTTCTTACGAGTCCTTACAGATCGCACAAATTCACGGATCCTAACGATTTGGCCGCTTTTACGACCGATTTAAGAGTTGTTACGAGTTATTACGAGCTATTTACGGATTATTACGAGTTATTATGATATACTTACGGCAGAATTCCACGATTCGTTACGAGTTGTCACGGATAACTACGGGCAACTTACGTGTTAGTAATGACCTGTTAACGTGTTGTTACTAATAGTTAAGAGTTAGTTACAAGTATTTACGAGTCCTTACGATTTTTAACTAAAAAATAACTAAAAAAAGAAGTGTTCAAATTTGCATAAGAAAATGTTTTAAGTAAACGATACATAAGAATACTTAAAGTATATGTATCTATTTGTAAAGTACTCGTAACTACATGTAAAGTGCTCGCGATAACTCATGATAATCTGTAAAGCCATTGTAACGCGACCCGAACGAAATCTTAAACAACATGTAAACACTCGTAATAATCCGTAAGTAATCCGTAAACAAATCGTAAATCACCCAAAACAAATTGTTAAAGAAATCTTTACGAGTTATTTACGGATTCTTGGGAGCAGATTACAGATGGTTACATATTGATGCGAATGGTTTACGATACTTACGGATTGTTACGACCTATTTACGAGTTATTTACGAACAAACGTAAGAAGATTTTTGACATGTCAAACAATTTGCCTCTTCTTTCACGGATCCTTACGAGTGTCTGCGAGTTGTGACAAGCTATTTACGGATACCAGCAAGTTATTTACAGATGCTTGCGATTGACTACGATTTGGCGATCTGTAAGGACTCGTAAGGATAATCTGTGTATGTGAAGGGGATATTATATAATATTGACTGGCCTTGAGGGGTATATCAGAAATATTGACCAAGCTCAGATCATATTACCCCGAGTCGAAAGACGAGGGCAATATGGTCTTAGCGCGGTCAATATTTCTGATATCCCCCGAAAGTAAAGCCAGTCAATATTTTTATTGTTATCCAAATCAGACATCTAGAGCAAATACAGACATCCACCATGACAATGTCAAACCAACACTGTGCATCCAGTGCTTGACAAAATTTTTGATACACTGCAAACAGTGTGTATTTGGTGTGATTATTACGTCACAATAGAGTGCGCGCAAAGTGCGCAGGTTCTTGTACGCATAATAGATGCGCAATGAAAATGCGACGCGGTCAATACAAGATGCCCGGATGCGAGACCGTGGAAAATACCAAGGTATATTTTCACTCGTCTCTACACGCAAAGTCAATACGCGCAGGGAGACCAAGGAAAATACAAAGAATATACCCCTCCGTTCCCACTGCTAGTGAAAACTAGGGCAATACGGTTTTGTAAATGACCAGCTCAGATGTCTGATACGGGTAATAATAGGTATTATTTATATATATATTTGCATATCTATCATTATTGTTTTTTTAACACATGATGAAAAGTGTATTTGTGACCTCAAAGCCACCCAAAATTTGCATAGCTTGGTTTCAAGTAAGAAATCAATAAAGGTGCATTTCGTCAGAATGGTCATATTTTAGTTTTCAGCACTTAATGCAAGAGTATACTTTTGTCTATGTAATTCATAAATTTGTAAGCAAAAAACAATGTAAAAGTGGTATCTTGGGAGTTAGTAGTTTTGATTACTTTTATACGAGCCTTGCTATACTGGTCTCATGTTGATCTCCAATAACTTCATGAACAGTATTAGTTATATACCTCACTTAAGTAATCCAGCCATCTGATTGGTCGAAATTGCATTCATAAACTTCAACTGTTCCTGTAAAATTCCCGGTAACCATGCTTAAAACATTTAATATTTTTAATAACCATGGTTATTAAAAAAATAGGTCAGTCTCCATGGTTACCCCATAGGTTTACATGTTAAAAAATGGTTTGAGCGATGGAGGATACCGTATGTGTGCGAATAATTGGTCGGTAATTTCAATACAATTGAATCTCGATCGATCTTACCGACAATTTTATCTTGCATTGTTGACATGAAGACGAAAATAAACTTCCAAAAACAAAAAAACAACATCTGCCGATAGATCTTGATCTAAGTTCGTGCCAATATGCATTGCAAAAGTAAAAGAAGAGTCCGTATATGGAGCTTTTGCGAAGCATTCATTACACGCGAAGCCGGTTTCAATCCATTTTAATGTATATATCGTACAAAACTGCCAAGCATGTTAATAGCGCGCTATGGCCGAGAGGCCTGAGGCGCTGACTTTAGATACATCACCTTTTGTACGCAAGAGTTCGAATCTCATTTTCGACCAAAAAAAAAAGTATTTTTTATTTTTAATTTTTTAGTCTATTTTTTTTCGGCATATAAAAGTATTAATGACTGCTTAAATATTCGAGAAATAGTTGTTTTTATACGCTCTCGGGAAGGTTACAATTGGGCTATTCCCCTCGGCACGCCTCGGGTAATAGCACAATTCTAACCTTCCCTTGAGCGTATAAAAACAACTATTTCTCTCAAAGCAGTCATTAATACTATACTATTACATTGATTCCATGAAGAGTTAAAGAACAGGAGTGCTTAGTGTGCCAAGTTTTAGGACAATCTGATTATCCCTTCACAGAAATATCTATATAGTTGTAATCCTCCTTTGTCACTCCCACAAGACCTTGGGATTCAGGAGTGCTTAAATATTCTACCGACTTTAAACAACTCTTTCTCTAAAGTAACATTCTAGATTGGACTGGACATGCTTCTCTTTTTTAATTGAGTTAGGGTTATCCAATTTTGCCGAGTAATATGTCATTTTAAAGCTGAGAATCTTTTACAGAATCAACCCTAAACTAGAAAATCTTTCTGGCAGCTGTTTGGTGGTTTTGTGGTGTGGGAACACATTTGTCCTTTAAATGTAATTTGTTATTTAAAAAACTGTTGCTATTATATTTCATCAAAGCTCAGTTATTTGTTTTGTTATCAATCATTTCGTTAATGCTTCCTCGCTGGCCATTGTACTAAAATGTATTTGTTCCTATCCTTTATTTCCTGTTTACAGTGCTGCTGATCTGTACATCCTTGATTATCTTCATAAATTCTGTGAAGATAGTCCTGATACTTGGATGGTTCGGGTGTACGCAAGGATGCGGAAACTAAGCACGATTAGAGATCCGGTAAAGCAATACATGCTTCTCGATGCTGCAGGACCTCGTTTGCCAACTGAAGAGGAATGTCAAGGTAAAGTCAAGACTTGCAATTTGGGTGACTGAGTTTAAAGGTAGACCTGTCTTTAGTAGCTGGGAGTACTGGATGATAGTGGCTTTTATGTAGAGATTGGGATTGAATCCCTGCCATAACACTTACACTTTTTAGAAAGACAGTAACCTAGTACATTTGGCACTCTATACCCAGGTGAAGTGAATAAATGGGTACCCGGTCTGAAGCAATTCCTTGAATGCTTAAATATCTTATCAGTGTAGCTTGGTTGAAGCTTGGTTATAATAAATAGTATCATCTTTTGAAAAGTTGTATTAATGCTACTTACTTTTAATTACTATTCTTATTATTTGAATTGACATTCTTTTAGCATCTAGTATTCCTCAGAACCAAATTACATATCTTTGATATATCGTCGCCTGGCTGGCAGAAGGGAGTTAGCACTAAATCGCCCCAAACTATGATAAAACTGACTTATTTCCGAAAAAAATTGTGGCCGTGTTCTACTGTAACATTTTTCTTTTGAGTTTTAAACCAATTTTCGGGACGAAAAGCAGTTTAAATATAAAACAAATCTTTAAATGTGAATAATTTGAAAAGTAGTTTTTTAGTCGCTCACGCACTTACGCCGTTCTGGCAGTCAGGCAATGCTATGATCTTATTTTATTCCCATAAGGACAGTTTGTTACCCACCAGATTAATACTTTAATTCTTGACCCATTAATCTGTTTTCAGACTGGGTTTCCAGAAAGGGCCCCAGTATAGTTGTTGTCACTCTGAGTACAGCTGTGCACCTTACCAAAACAGCAACTCTGCGTGGATACTTCTCTCACATTGTGATAGACGAGGCCGGACAAGCCCTAGAGACGGAGGCCATCATTCCGCTTGCCTTAGCAACAGAGGATACAAGTGTTGTGCTGGCTGGCGATCCGAAACAGATGAGCCCACAGGTATAGTAAATGTCTAATATGAGGAAAGTAGGCTGTGAATTATTATACTGTTGATACTCGTGTTTCAATTCATATACCTTTGCAATAACTGAATATTTCAAGGTGTATTGTACACAGTATTTTAAAGCGATTTTGACCCAAATTCATTTTTTTCATATGAAATATTATTAATTCTGAACTTTAATTCTTTCTAGTTGATAGTTTTAGGGAAGGGAAATATCGTTTTCATCAAAGTTGTCTCCCATTTTTCAGCCTGCACCCAGAGTTCCTTTGCCCTCTTCTACCTCCTTCACATAAACAGATTTTACTTACGAATCCTAACGGATCGCCAACTCATAGTCAATCGCAAGCATCCATAAATAACTCGCTGGTATCCGTAAATAACTTGTCACAACTCGCAGACACATCTTCTTACGATTGTCCACGGATTGATTTTTTCCGTAAATGACTTGTTAAGTATCGTAAACCGCTCACAACAACACATAACCATTCGTCAACTAGTCGCGAGAATCCATTAATGACTTGTATCAATTTTTTGCAGTGATTTGTTACGGTTAGTTTACGATTTGTTCACGGATAATTTACGGACTATTACAAATTTTAAGTGTTGTTTACGATTTCATTCGCAGTCGTTTTACGATAGCTTTATGGATTGTTACTAGTTATTTCAAGCACTCAATGTGTATATAGTAACGGGTTCTTAATATCCCCTTCACATACCAGTACACAGATTTGTCTTACGAGTCCTTACGGATCGCCAAGTCATTCTCAAGCATCCGTAAATAACTTGCTGGTATCCGTAAATAATTTGTCACAACTCGCAGAGACTTGTCAAAAATCTTCTTACGATTGTCCACGGATTGATTTTTCCGTAAATAGCTTGTCACAATCAGTAAGTATTGTAAACCACTGTCAACAACACCTTACAATCCATAAACTGCTCGCAAGTATCCGTAAATGACTCGTACATTTTTTTTTTAACGATTTGTTACGGTTAGTTTACAATTTGTTTAAAGATTATTTAGGGATTATTACGAGTGCTTACGTGTTGTTTACGATTCCATTCGGGTCGTGTTACGATGGATTTACAGATTTTTATGGGTTATTACGAGCAATATACGAGTGCTTAGGTGTTGTTTACGATTCCATTCGGGTCGTGTTACAATGTATTTATGGATGGTTATGGGTTGCAGAGATGCCAACCCTCCCGATTTCATCGGGAGGCTCCCGATAATTCACCCCAACTCCCGACCTTACGATCGCCATCCTTATCCTCCCGATTTAAAAAAAAAAAAAAAAAATGTTTTTTTTTTTTTTTTTTTTTTTTTTTTTTTTTTTTTTAATTATGATTTTTTTTTTTGGCGCTTATCAGTATATATATCTGTGAATTGAACAAGAAATATCGTCTGCTAAGTCTAGCATGTAGTAATTCCTCTATGTTAAAAGACAAATTAAGAGCAGCGAAAGATTGTTTCAGCATATGGATCGACGTAACCAATGCATGGATATTGACACAGAATCCAAATGGCGGAAAATCAGCAAAAGAAGACCAAGATATGGTCTCAGAAGTATAGGACCGAAGTATCAAGTACTTGTGTATTCGGAAGTCTGAAAGGAACTCAGCATGCATTTTTTACAATTTGTATGTTATTTTTAAAAAAAGTGGGAATTATTTAACTTAATACACATGTAAACTGCTCCAAAATAAGGCTCAGATTGCACCAGAGAGCATCTAAAACCCCAGAGCTTCCAGGGCCCTAAGGCCCTGGACCCCGGCCGCATGGGTCGGGCGCTACGCGCTCGAGATGTGCGCTATGCGCACATTATTTGGTGTCGGTTACAAATCCTCCCTATTTCTGATTTCCAAAAGTTGGCATCTCTGGGGTTGTTGCGAGCATTATACGTGTAGTTGAGATTACTTTACGAATAAATATGTGTACTTTACGTATCCTTACGATTTGGGGAAAGATATAAAAGCTGTAATTTCAAACACTTCATTTTCAGTTGTTATTTTTTGGCTGAAAATCGTAAGGACTCTTAAATACTTGTAACTACCTCGTAACTATTTGTAACAACACGTAAACAGGTCATAACTAACACAAAAGTTGCTCGTAGTAATCCTTGACATCTCGTTACAAATCTTGGAATTTTGCCGTAAATACATCGTAATAATCCATAATAAACCGTAAATAGCTTGTAATAACTCGTTACAACTCTTAAATTGATCGTAAAAGTTGCCAAATTGTAAGGATCTGTGAAAGATCTGTGAATTTATGCGATCTGTAAGGACTCGTAAGAAAAATCTGTGTATGTGAAGGGGGTATTATGAATAGATACGTATACTTTATGTATTCTTATGTATAGTTTACGATTTGGAGAAAGGTATAAAAGCCGCAAAATTGTAAGGAGTCATAAATACTCGTAACTTACTTGTAACTATTCCTAACAACCGCAAACTTGCATAAAATGCCTGTAGGTTGCTTGTACTTATCCGTAACAACTTGTAACAAATCGTGGAATTTTGCTGTAAATACATTGTAATAACTTGTAACAACTTTTAAATCGGTCGTAAAAGTGATCAAATCATAAGGATCCGTGAAAGATCTGTGAATTTGTGCAATCTTTAAGGACACAAAAAATAAATCTGTGTATATGAGGGGGGTATTAATGTGTCAATAGCTTCAAATGTCGTGGTCATGACTATGATTATACGTTCTATTTCTTTTCAAAGGTCACATTAATTACACTGGAATCACCAACATATACATTGCATTATATTTGCTGTTGTAAGTCATTGCATTTAACAAAAAATAAATAGATAAATAATTGCTTTATTAACTTTGAGGGGTTTTGTGTGCTCAAAGCCGAGGTCACCGATGATCTATTTATTGTATCGATCTAAGAATCAAAACATGAGCACCGATCAACTATGGAGATTTCTTTCAAAATTGCAGGTGCACTCTCCTCGCACGAGGAAGGCCAAGTTCAACATGTCCCTGCTGCAACGCCTGTTCAAATATGACAAACAGAATGACTGCCACGCCAGCTGCAACCTCACCATCAATTACAGGAGCTGCCAACCCATCCTAGACTTCTTGAAGGTGCACTATGGCACAGCCTTCATATCAAAGAGCACCAGTAGTGACCACCCCAACCTCTTTCCTCTCAACTTTGTGGACGTCAGGGGGGAGGATCAGCTTGTTGGGACATCATACATGAATGCAGAGGAGGCAAGGATAATTGCAAAATACGTCGCTTCATTGATGAAGCACTGGCCTGAAGAGTGGGATAGACCAAAACAGAGTGACGTTGTGGTACTATCACCTTACAGAGTTCAGGTTAGTGTCTTTTTTATTCATAAGTATTAAAAGCATGAAATTAATACTCCATTGATATGACATTGAAGGAAAAGAGGCAATGTACATGTACATGGACGTTGCTTTGTAAGCAGTTATGGTGTTCTTTAGTTTTTAATTTATTGTACAATATTGTTGCAGTTCTATCACCTGTATACAGAGTTCTGTGTCCTTTTTGAAAGAATCATTGCTCAAAATTCACTAAATTGATTTAACGATAAAGAAACAGTTTGATAACTGGTATCTGCTTTGAAGGGGATTGGTTATAATGTTGTGTATCTGTAAACCACGTTGAGACATTGTGAATGTATTAATTGTTAAATTGATCCAAAATAGTTTCATTATTATGGCATACCAAATATCCTGTATTGGTCTTCATCTTATTTTCAGAAGTGACAAAACCAATTTGAATTTGTTTGAGTTTGATTTTGAAAGGAAAATTGTATGCATTTTTGATAGGTCGAGGTAATCCGACAGGAGCTGAGGAAGAGAGGCCTTCATGCTGTGACGGTTGAGACAGTGCAGAATGTGCAAGGTAATTTTCTAAAGATACTCTGCTGCACTAGTTGAGCTAAAGTATGATACGTAAAGGTGTCTTACAAGATAGTAGGCCTCAAACCGCTTTCAGTTGTATTCAATATATATGATGTAGAAATAAATGGATATCATTTCAGTTGACAACAATAGGTCTCTTTCAGGGCTCTAAAATTTAAGGTGCAAAGAAGGATTCAAGCTTCGCGGTACCAAGCATGTTCAGAAACAGAAGTCAAAATATGACTCGCCGGTGACTGGGCAAGCTTCACTAGTCTATCAAAATGCTGATCTGACAATTAAATTAGAATGTAATAGACACTAATTGTGAAAATATCTACACGAAAGATAGTGGCTTACCCATATTTTATGATAAAGGAATTGAAATTAAAACACTCAGAAGTAGTTTTCAATAGTTCTAATAAATGCATATATCACAGCTATGCTAGAGTATGAAGTGAAGTTTGTCATACTCGATTGTCATACATGCAGATGCAGGTCCAAAGTGATGGGATTAACAAGCTTTAAACCAACTCAAAATACCCAAAATATACTTTAAGAGACTCTATTAACACAACCAAATTACTGTTAAACAATAGTTACCTCTGACAAAGAATACTATAGATATCCATAATATCTCACAGAAATATACTTGCGGAGTTACTATGCACTCAATATCATGTTTGGCTAGCCATATCATGTGGCCTTAGGCCCACACATATCTTCCTCTCTGCTGCCATATGCTGACTACTACAGGACAATTTCTCGTATAAAATATTTGGCTAGCTAAACTCAATATTACTATTCCTGTTCTGCAAAATCTGTAATGACACGGGCCTACTAGATAGGTATGCAAGTCTTGGCAATACATGAGCATATGCATGGAGGGTGTCAATACATTGAAATACGTTGAAACTATCCCCTCTTCTGAAAGAGAAATAGTGTAAACGGAGGATATGTTTATGGGCAATTATCTATTGAATGTACAATTTCATTATTTAACATTCCAGGTCATGGAACATTCTGCCATACTATGTTGTAAATTGGTGTCGATCTAATGAATAAGAATCTGAAATGTAATTCAGAAACATTTTTCTTGCTTGAAAAGTGTGGAAGTATTTATTTGATGTCATATTTAGTCACAAATTATATTTTCATATTTCATCCACTTTGTACAGGGAAGCAGTATCGCGCTGTCTTTCTGAGCACGGTGAGAACGAGATCGTCGCTAAATAAGGTAGACATCACATCCCTTCCCCAAGTAGGAGACCGAAATGTGAGAAACAAGTTCTGGTATGGGTTCCTTTCAGACAAAGGACTTCTGAACACAGCATTCACCCGTGCACAGTCTCTCATAACTGTCATGGGAGATCCTGTGGCAGTCTGTTCAGCAGGGGAATGCCAGAAGACATGGCAGAGGTACATCAAGACATGTGAGAGGAATGGTGCCATCCATAGCAAAGAAGAACTAACAATGGCTTCTATCCAGAATGAGATTGCAAATGCCAAACGTCTTCTCAACCCTACTGCAAAATCATTTGTTTCAAGACCTTCAGCACCCAGTACAGCCTACAGGGGGACCCCTCACACCGTGACTGCAAGACCTGCAGTCAGTAGAGCAATTGAAGTGCCAAGTTGCTATCCGAGGACAGGAAAGCAACAGAGAAGCGCCAGGGAATACCCTCCTGCAACTAGTAGCAGGTTGCCTGCACCTGATGCTGGTGCTGCTGCTTCTGCAGTTGATGATGATGAGGACGACGACTTGCTTGATGATGAATGGCTTCAGGAATTGAAGATTCAGGTGGACGAGGACATGGCTGAGGAGTATGGGAGGCCGCATCCAGAGGTGTTGGCTGAAGATCAAGAGGAAGACGCTGCATCAGGACAAGAATCTGATGGCCGAGTTGCTTCCATTGAAAAGGAACAGAGCAAATCAGCCATACGTATCCAGGAGCCAGAGGCTGGAGTAAGATTACATACATCACACAGGGAGGAAACTACTCCATCTGCATCAAGAGCTACAGTACCAAATGTAGCAAGCCGTACTAATAAACATGTGTTACGGAACCTACGCATGGTGGAGAGAGAAGATCGTTATGCCCTCCTACAAGATGATACATATGATTCAGATGATGAAGATGATGTAAGTGTGGATACTTCTGGTCAGACGCAAGAAACTAATGTTGAAGATCTTCTTCGCAAGGCTCTTCAACGTCCTGACATGTACAAGATCTGTATCTTCCGCCAAGACTTCACTGGACGTACATATGCTGTCCCCCAAGACAGGCAGTCAGGAGATGAAATAACCATCACGAATATGAAGCGTCGAGGACATGCCCTCAACAGTGATAAGGTTCTTGTAGAGGTCTTACAGAATGAGGAGGAGCAAGAAGTAGAAGAAGATGATGATGCCGAAAGAGAAATAAAGATCTATGGAAGGGTAGTAGGCATCATTGAACACAATGCCAATCTACGGTTACAAAAGGTTGTGTGCTACCTGGATCCTCAGAGTGATAATGTGATGGTGCCCATTGACCGTTCTTCTCCTAAGATGCTTATCCTGGGAAGAAAAAGAAGAAGCGCTTCAAAGAATAATGCAGCTGTGGTAACCCTGTTTGAGATAAAGAAAAGAAGGGTACCAACACAAAATGCATGCAGTTCTAGAAGAAATGTAGAGGTGAAATATGCGGAGAGACATCAGAAACTCTTTGTTGTTCGCTATCTCGAGTGGCCCCAAAAGGCTCCATATCCACTGGGAGCAGCTGTTGAAGAGTTGGAACCTGGGAATACAGAACAAAAGGGGCTTAACATCCTTCGACTTGTGTATGGCATCAAAGCTCTATGCAAGCCAGCTGCAAGAGAAAAAATGCAGCGAGAGTTCCCTGAAGGATGGACCCTTCCAGATGAAGCTGTTCAGAAAAGAGAAGATTTCCGGAAGACGAAGACCATCTTCACTGTGGATCCTCCTGGGTCTACAGACTTGGACGATGCCATCAGCTGTGTCTGTCTTTCTGGACAGCGCTATGAAGTTGGTATACATATTGCAGATGTGTCCTACTTCATTCACCAGGACAGTTTCATGGATAAAGATGCCTACAAGAGAGGTACAACATTCTACCATCCATTCCAAGGTGATGCTTATCATATGCTGCCAAAGGAAGTGATCTCAAGGCTTCTAAGCTTGCTCCCGGGACAGGATAGGCTAGCATTGTCAGTCATTTTCATTCTTGATCATGAAGGGCAGGTCGTTGCAGAGCCTATGTTTAGAAGGTCTGTGATTCAATCATGTAAGAGACTTACCTATGAAGAGGCAGAGAAGTTAATTGTTGACAGCAACAATACTTCTAATGCATACATGCGTATTGCAGAACCTATCAGGTACTTATATGAGCTGTCAAGACATCGCCGAATGCAGCGATTGAGAGATGGATGGGTGGTGTACAATACTGATGAGGATGATGGAGGGGCTCTTTCTCATCCACATGCTCATAGCTTAATTGAGGAGCTGATGCTGATGACCAATAATGCTGTTGCTGAACATGTTCTTACCTGGTTTCCTGATTGTTCACCACTTCGTAGGCAACTGGCCCCAACGCAAGAGAAGGTAGAGACATGGAAGGAATGTCATGACAAGACTGCAAGAAACAGTATTCGTCTTCCTGAGCTTGTGAATCGTAATCGCAATGATGCAGTGCATGCAGACCAACGTGAAGGCCAAGATGAAGAACATGTCCTAGTTGCTGCAGAAGTATGGCAAAAGGTTAGAGAATCCTGTGAATCACAGATTACATCAAAAAGTCATATGGAGGATATGGCCAATCTCATACTTCAAGATGAAAACCATCCACGACATGCAGTGGCTCAGTCTCACTGCTATGCCATCATGGAATCTGCAGAATATGTAGACTCAACAAGCCAAACCAAGCCAGAGAAGAGAGAACACTATTCTCTGCAGATGAAAGCATATACTCACTTCACATCACCCATCAGACGTTACATTGACCTTGTTGTGCATAGGATGCTTGTTGCTTGCATAAAGAATAGCCAGTGCCCTTACACTGCTGGGGAGATGGCTGACATCACCCATCATTGCAACAATCAGAATACCAAAAGTAAGCGCTTCGAAAAAGCCACAAAAGAGCTGAAGTTGGCTCTGAAGCTCAAGGAAGCTCCTCTTCAGGTTACAACTTTTGTGGAAGGGATCTCCGAGTCATCCATGAAATTGCTCCTCCCGTATCGTGGTTACATCCAATCTAGACAGAGAGAAATTCCCTTTGGTTTTCTGAAGCCCTCTGAGAAACCAGTTGTAAATGTAGGATCCACTGGAATGGCATGGAAGTGTCGCATGTATGACTACAGCAGGAGATGCCAAGCAGAATCACCAGCCAGCACTAGAGTCACATATCCAGACGTTTATTTCAGAATTCCAGAGGACAAATGGCAACAGATCCTGCAATCAATCAAGAGTATGTATAGGGATGGAAACTTAGAGGAAGTTCGGACTGCCATTGAGACAGCACTGATCCATGCCCAAGGTAATGATAACCCCTTCTCACAGAGGAGAGGAAATCAAGATGGCAGGCCAGATCAGAGGGAAATGGGAGTTATGAGTTTCCAACGAAGCTACCAGTTGGGTGATCCCTGCAGGGTACAGATGCATGCACAGATGATGAAGGGTATGCTTACTCCAAAGGTACAACTCTTCAACATGACCCCTCACTTGGATACTTGTACCGAGCATCGATCACAACCCATTGAGTGCTTCTCAAGGATAGCCACAGAAATTCCAGGCAGGGAGGAAAACATCACAGCATACAAGTCAAAATGGCTTCAGATCCTATCTATGGTCTCCTGCCACAGCGCAGTCAGCAATGATGACACCATCATTCTACAGAATGTGCTAATCACATGGCAGAGAACTTCAAGCGAGGTCACAGGTCACTTTCAGTTAGACACAAATTTCCTTGAAGTGAACCACATACAGATCGGGGAAACCAGAGAAGGAATGATCATGAACAATTATGATTACCTTTGCATACACCTGGCCAATCTTGACGTGGAAACCAAGCCTCGGCTGAAGATCATGGGGTATGATAAACGAGAACGTCGACATCATGTAGGTCCTTTCAATACTAAGGACTGGGAGAAGCAAACTTGTGTTCTCCACTGCAGGATATTGAAAGGCCAGAATTCTCAGGATTGTCATACACGCGAACGACGTGGGTCAAATACACTTCCAGTCCACTTTGTAGTGCATCAGCATTCCTTTCCACTTCCACAAGGGAGTATTGATCGTCTTGCAAGTACTGTGGAGTTCATTTCGAAACCTGAGCCAAATAGGTAGGTTTTATTTGATGCTCAATATGAACTGATTTAGGACATTTTTAGCTTCATTCAGATATGATGCGGTAAACCACGTCATTGTATCTTCTTGTGCCCTCGAAAAGACCACCTCATATAACGTGTGCACCTCCCCACTAAAATCCTAATTACAGGCCTGGTTACAAAGAGCTCAGTGAATACCTGTAAGATATTTGTTGCGCGCAATTGCCATTAATTTGCAGGTTGTTAAAATAACTCTGCGGTTTACCACTTCATATCTGAACGAGCCAAAACACAGAAATAAGAAATAGGAAGAGCATTCTCCATTAGTTGCATTATTTCTTATAAATATTGGTATTGTTCCAATGCTTTTATACTTTTTCTTTCAAAGAGGATTAACTAATGGGTAATGATTTTTGTGATTTACAGTTGATGTTGTTGAATTGTAGATTTGAGAATTGACAGCATTACAAGGCTCCGATGTCTTTTGGGTGATTCAGATAGACATGGCAGATTATGATGAGAAATTATAGGAAATGAATGATACCTGTGAAACGATTTGAGTAAAAAAAAGATGAGAAAACTGAACAAATCTTCCCTTCCTTGTACTGAGCACTGGACCATGGTCCCATATAATTATTGTGCCTTTTAGTGAATAGGTTGTCGTTTAAATTTCCATCAATTTGTTTACATTTTTACTCAGTAGGCAAACATCCTAATGGTATATAGTGCACGTTACTAGCAAGCAATTCAAAAGTAGTGTAATGATAGTAGTGTAACACTATTATTGCCCTGTAATGACTCACATGTATTTCATTTTCCTGCAGACGAGAAGAAGTGGCTGTAAGTGGACTGGACTCAAAGGGGGTGCCAGTGTTGGTACAAGACATCGCCTTGCAACGTCCGAATCATCCTGATTGGCACTCAGGTAAATTTGAGGGAGTCATGGTTATTATCGTAATGCAAAATTAGGTTTAGTCAGTTGATTTTTGTTAATACCAGCAAGGATTGTTTTGTCTTTCTTCAATTCGCTCTCAAATTTATAATGAAACTATCCCTTTTTCGTGCTCTGTACAATCATAATGCAAAAATTATACATGAGGGATATAATAATAAATAAAAACCAAAGGAAGACCATCTGATTTGATTTTGAAGTTGGTAGGCCAAAGATCTTTGAGGTCAATTTAGTGAAAATAACAGGTATTAGCCTCGTTAACACAATATCTCAAGAACCAATAGAGGGATTAACTTAGAACCTGGTGATACTGTGTATCACCATTGGAAGACAATCTGTTTAGATGTTGGGTAGGTAGGTCAAAAGCCAAAGGTCATGGCGGCCAATTTCTGAAAATAAATGTTTTAGTCTCATTATAGTGCGATATGACAAGAACCACTTGAGGTATAAACTTCAAACTTGGTGCGAGTATGTTTCACCATAGGAAGACGATCTGATTCTTTGGGTAAACGCATGAAAGGACAAAAGTTGTAATGGTAAATTTCCGTGAAATCTCAGAGTTTTTGCCCTGTTGTGGCATTGTATTTATCAAGTATGATTTGATCCATGAACTATGGTGATGCACACTAATACCAATTAGTGTGCATCACCATAGCGAGATAAATTGATCAGATTTTTAGTAGAAGAAGGTCAAATGTAAAATGCAGGCAAGTCGATATACATCAATTTTAAGGATTTTAACCTTGTTATGACCAAATCAGTGTTAATTTTGATCTATTTCAGCACTGAACTTAAAACCTGTAACTAGTATGCAACACTGTAGCTGGACAATTAGTGCTCAGATTTTCAGATTTTCATGCCTCAGGTCAAAGGTCATACAGATCAATCAACATTTACTATATTCCAAGAATAATTCAATCCATGATCTTAAATGAATTTAGGAGGAGGCATTTTGAAGACGTAGTCGCATTTGTCTTGTTTTTTTCTACTTTTCTTTCTCTTGAGGATTCATTCAAGGCCCTTAAAGTATAATATTTGAACTTATTAAAGAAATGTTGGATGCAAAGTGACTCTTTGAAGGCTTTCCAATCTGTTGATATTTAATAGACCATTACAAAAAGCTCTCGTTAAAACTATACCCCACCACTATAACACAGGAAACAATGTAAATCAGGTGGGGTATTACGACCCCACTTTCGTTTCTCTCGTTAACCCTTTGAGTGCGAGCCCTCGCACGGCGATTGTTTCCCCTGTGACGGAGCGATTTCGGTTACATCGCCAGTAATGGAAATTTTTTCGCTGCTTTCTACTTTCGCCTACCATTGCGCCTCATTCAGTCATTTTCGTGATTTTTAGTAAATGTAAAAATGAAAGATAAGACTTTTTTTCTTTCTAAAAATATAAGTTTTGTTCTTCAATACGAAAAATAAGGTCTGTTATTTTTGAGGGAAATTGCCGTCTTATTTTGCTGAAGCTTCACGTCTTTCCTTTTCAATACACTCACAATACAAAATGCGCAAGCACCTCCGCACGCGCAGATCGGTCGATACCTCCATTCATTCCCCTATTGTCAATGACAATGATTGTCTTCTGCTAAAGCTCGGCCAATTATCCTACATCCTCTTCTTTCAAAACAGTAATCTTCCAGAGTAGTTACTTCTTTACATTCGTTTGTTCCTCTAAAGGGTATAGGGTCCTGAGATAAGCTGAGATAAGCTGTACTTTTCATCATCTTACGTTATAGTGTAAACAAACTCTTACTGGGGCTCTGCCTGACTGAAAATGAGGAGTAGGAAATATATATTTAACTTGTTTTTAGATATTTTCATGTCCAAAAGTCACTTATAATTTAGATGAACACCATAATGAAAGTTCGAACGAAGCATAATGACCCGGAATTGGCGATATAACAACAATTTTAATTGTGAAAATTAGCACTCTTTCTCCCTTTCTCGCTCCCTCTATCATGCTCATCTCCTCTCCCTCTCTATCACCCCATCAAGGTCTTGGCAGGGGGATTACACTGTATAGCGCTAGTGTTTAGGCTTAGCTCTAGGAGTAGTGAAAGTCAAATGGGGGTTTCAGTTTTAAACAAAGAGTTTTTTCGTCATGCAAAGTATGAATTTAATTTATCTCCACTCAAACGTGAAATAAATGTATAGCACAGGACACAAGCATACATATATTGATAAAAGGAATAAACATTAACCTAGGTACATTTATAAAAAATAGTTGACAGTTGACAGTATACAAATGTTGACTGCTTTGAAGGGCATGGTAAAAACTATGGCCCGAGGTGAGCTCGCAACTGTGCTATGCCCCAATACGACAGACGAGAGGCATAGCGCAGTTGCGAGATCACCGAGGGCCATGGTTTTTACCGTGACACGAGAAAGAAGCAGTTAACATTTGTTTTATATACCGTATCCTTTGTTAGCTTAGAAATTTATTTCAAAGACTGATGAAATCCGGTACCGTAAGGTAATTCTCATCGATCTCTCTTTCAAAATTTCGTTCGGTGTACATGTATGATATGGTGCCGGCCGCGCACTCGCGTATCTTATTACCATAGCTTTGCGCGCGCGTACAAAGACCGAACTATGCCCGGTCAACATTTTTCACCATACCACCCGGCAGTCTGTAGTGAATTTCATGGCCGCAAATTTGACCAATCAGAGGCCTAGAATCTAGACATGCAGTATGATGCACAATAGATACTTGCACATACAAATCAGACATAAAGTGGGAGTTGCATTGAAGACGGAGAGAGAAAGAGGGAGCGTGCAATTTCAATATCTCAAATTTGGAGAACACCAACATCTTATATAAATCCATATGGAGTCATTCGGAATGTATAACTTATAGATACCTATTTTTTCTTTGCTCTTACTTCCATGTCTTTGGTGAAGATGATACCCTTAGAATTCTCTGCAGGGAAGCCAAAGCGTTAGCGCGCACAGACCTGCGTGTACCAGAGTCGACACTGCATCCGTTAAACCCTTCCCAGCAAGCTGCTGTGAAGAAAGCTCTCCAAGTCACATTCTCTGTCATTCAAGGGCCCCCTGGTAAGAATACTTTAATCACTTATCTTCTATCTAACTGCCAAGCAAACAGATCCTTTCTGAATATCTGGAGGAAAAAATATTTAAGAATGATGATGTTCTCACAATGTTTTTACACCCCAAGCAACTCCCTTCCCCATTTATTTAGAAGAAGAAAAAAGAATGGTAACTTTGTCTTTCACAAATGAATGTCGAAAATGGACAGAACCTTAGTTTCTATTTCTACACTGGGTAGGCTACTCTTAAAGAAGTATCAATACTCATATTATGACTTCTAATAGGCGTGAAAAAAAGATGTTGTATTGCCCTTTGCGACCGACCGAAAATTCTGACCAACCGACCCACCCATGTTTTGGCACCTGAAGGGTAATACAACATTTTTTTGTATAGGCCTCATTGTCTTTCTCTACATTAAATAGTAGAGGTGTTGTGGTCCAGTAGATAAGTCACCGGACTGTAGATCACAGGGTACAAATTCCAGCCCAGTACAAACTTCATTTGACCAGATGTTAATGGCCCTGTCTGAATTTCATCTCAACGGAAAGCTTATAAATATCAATGCTATGCTATTTAGTGTCTGTTCAAGGAGTAACAGCTCTCTGAAAACTCAAAATTTAAAGCCTTTAAAATCGGAAGTTGTCCACCTTAAAAACGAGCTATAGACTAGATGACATCATCTTATATGAGCACATTCCCAATGCCTTTGCATTTATTAAGCACAGCTCATTGCCTCAGCTATATAGGTGAGCCGTTCGGGTCTACATTGCGTCAACGTAACTGCGGCAAATATGACAAATATTGTCCAATACTGAAAGGGATATTTTTTTAATTCCTTTATATTTGTAGTCTATGTTCATTCTGCTTTCCATTGGTATAAAGTTGAATCTTCATCTGAAAGGGTCTTATATCTACTACATTTGCCACTCTTCACCAAGGTGTAAACGGGTACCTGGTATGCTTGAACACTTCCTTAATTTGTTGGCTCAGCTATAAGCAGCCAGGTTAATTATGTATATGAAAGCTAAACGGGTGGCCATTATTTTTATTAGTATTATTATTATTATCATTATCATTATCGCTTCGTCTACAAAGTCAGATATAGTAATACTGAGACACTGTCTGTAAATCTTCGCTGAAAAGTTGCCTGAATGTTTCGATCATTCAGGATTTGCAGATCTAAAGCACTGTATGGTATCCGCGCTCAAAGAAAAAAAGAAACTTTTTACACGTAAACCAATGGGGATCTCAGCAAAATTAAAAAAAACTATTGATCGGTAGGCAGGCATGCAGGCATCTTTAAAAAAACTTTTGACTGGTAGGCGGGCATGGATGTCATAAATCACGACTTCAATTTCGACCAATCAGACGACTAGATTTATTAAGAGAGGTAAATAATTGGTTATATTGAATATAATATGTATAATTGTTAATATAAACATTCCCTTTTCCCTCAAGGCACTGGAAAGACTGTAACAGGAGCTTACCTTGCATACTTCTTCACTCGTCTCAATCAGCAACTACGAGCTGGCAAGATGCGTCCACAGGTGCTGTACTGTGGACCTTCAAACAAATCGGTGGATGTTGTAGCCGGTTAGTTTTTTTAAAAACATTTTTAGTACCAATTTTAGTCAAATAAAAGTGCAAAACTCTACTTCATGCACTTCGATGATGATCAATCAAATTCAGGAGTATAGATGTATTTTTTGCCTAGACAATTCTGGGAAAGTTGCTGCCAGGAGGGTGAGAGGACCAAGCTTAATAATATGGTTTGATTCTCTCAGGGATGGCCGGTTCCGTTTCTGGTTCTGGTTCAACACTAATGATTCTAGCATTACTTCACACACATTTTCTATCCCGGCTTTCCAATTGTAAATATATGTAAAACTGTCGCATATATAGACGTATATATATATATATATACAAACACATTGTATGGCCAAGAAGAAACTTTTTCTGAAGATTTGTCCAGATTAGCTGAAATATCAGAGTTCCAAATGTTAGTCTCAGCTGCTCTATGATCTTGTTTATTCCATCATTTCATAACCTTGCCCTAGCTTATCTCAAGAAGTTCCAAAACATCTCCATTGTGCGAGTCTACAGTGAGCAAATCGAGCGTAAGGAGTACCCCATCCCTGGCGTTCCAGGACTTATATCTAAGTGGTCCAGGAAAGAAGCCTCTATGTCAGATGGGCTATCAGACATTGCGCTTCATCGCTTGATCAGGATGCGTGGGAAGCCGCATGCAGAACAATTAGCTGCATACGAGCGGAGTTTCCGCACTAACCCAGCTGGAATAGTTTCTCAGCACATCAAAGACTACAAAAGCACTATTTTCAAGGCCATGGTGAGTGTTTATTTTTGAAGAGAAAGAGAAGACTAATTGCTCAAAGTTGTGTAATGGACATGGGTGTCTTAGTGTTGTGTTGGGATTGGTTTATGAGATATTGGCAGTAGGAGAGGTACGTAAAATAAAGCAGCAGGAAGAGGCTTGTAATTCGGGAGTCGTATGAAAGTATTTATCATCTCCAAACTTTGGAGAGTCAAATCAGTAACATCATTATAAACTTCCACATATTTAAAACACAAGATGAATAGAGAGCCAGCTAGAAAGGGGGTCTTGATCTAATGGTGATCAAAACTCTACTCCCTTTCGTAGTTGAGGAACACTGCACTACTTATAGCTATTTGCGCCCTCTATACAGTGCGTCCCAGAAAAAACGAAACCGAGAATTATCGATGCTTTATCATAACTTAATCACAATTATAATTGATAAAGGACACATATTTGTAAAGCTTAGATCCTCTTCTTTCATTTGATGCAACTCATATAATGCACATGTCACGCATGAGTGATTAAAATGAATTTGAAGAGTGGAAACCAAAATGTAATTTGGCGGACGGTATCTGAATTTCAAAGATAAAATAACATTTCTAGAAAGTTGAGTTTCTGCCCTTTCATATGACACCTCAGACAGGAAAAATGAGCTAGGAATTACAAAGTTTTGTTTGTTCAAAATAGTGCTTGCATTTCCATAATTTTATTAAACAAATTCGTTTTCACTGGCTGCCTTCCGTAGCAACAAAGGGAATTAACAATAGACTTAACTACGTTTTCGTTGACAATCAGCCATGCATGAAGTCTTTCGTCTACGGCCATACAATAGTAGCTGCAACCATGAAAATCTCAGAATATGTATTTGTGATATATAATTTCCAAACGGGAATAGCTAATTGGTCGATTCTAGTAAAAAAACATTGTTTTATAGCTTAATTAATATCTTGACCTTGGGAGGGAGCTATACAACATAAAGAGTTTATTATTTACAATTTCATAACTTTATACTTGATTTCAACCGCGACAACGATCACTGAATATTGTAGGATCGCATATGCTTCCAATATGTTCATTTGAACCAAGTCATGACCCCATACCAAAACTTTGTATTACCTTTAATCCCCCTGGCCAAACTAGTGCTGACGGATTTTAAACATGCTGTTGATTGGTCTATGGTCAACTGTCTATCAGGGTTGCTAATAGTATTAGAGGGATTGGTAATGGAGAGTGTAGGTGACTTGAGTTGGGCCTATGAGTCATAGTTATTGGAATGTGGTTCCTTGAAGTTAACTCTCTGGGGTGGTCATTTATGGTCAATTTTTATAATAACAAGAAAATGGGGTCAGAGTCTAGGAATAATGGGGTACTGTCTAGGGATAATGGGGTTCTGTTTTAGATCATGAAAGTGGGGGAAGGTGAATGACTGGAAGGGAGATGCAGGGGCGGATCAAAGCCGGCGGCAGGAGGGGCGGGGGGCCCAAATCATGAGAAAACAATTTAACCCCGACTCAGCCGGCCGGTGAATAAGCGGGTGGGGGGGGGGGGGTTGTCCGGTCTTTGAAGGCAAAATTTAGCCCCGACTCAGCCGGCCGGTGAACAAGCGGAAGGGGGGGGGAAATATTTAGCAGCGGTTCATCAAGCCGGTAAATAAGCGGGGGGGGGGGCCAAAATATAATTTTTTTTTTGTCAGGGGGGCCTGCTTTTGTTTTTTGTTTTAAAAATAGGTAAAATTTATGTTATTATCCTATTTTTTTTTAATGTTTTGGGGGGCGAGGGGGGGGGGGGGGGGGGCGGGCCGGAAAAATCGTTACGTGGATCGGCCCGTGGGGAGATGGGAGTGATACATGTAAACACTAATTAGACCCAAAAGATTGGATATTAAATCAGGTAAGTTATGTCATTTATTCAATATAAATTTTTCTTTTTTTAGGTCGGCAGCTATGCGATGCATAATCTGAATGGATCCCAATCGGCGAAAAGTATTACCTTTGCATGCTAGTGGTTCCTTGTCATTATACTACACATGTGTTCAAATTTTTAGCTGTGGGACCAGCTGCTTACTGCAGATGGCCTCATCTGCTGACCACTTCAAGAAATTACTAAAGTCGCATCTATTCTGCTAAAAGTGACTTTATTACCTGCCTACATACATGTATTGATCTCTGAGAAGTGACTAACTTTTGTTTATAAGTGGCCCAAACATTTTGGAGCGGTGTGTGCAGTGCTTTTTAATCGCAAGGGAAAGGCGATATCTCAAATATCTTTTGATCGAAGATTGATGCAAATATGACTTTTATAAAAAGGGATATTGCAGGTTTAGGTATAACTAAGGTGAAATTGACCTGTGAATAGAATAGAATCATCCTCTTTAACCATAAGCCCATGGAATGCCTTTATTAAAAAACGATTATTGGTACGTTTTGAGATATATACTTTGCTTCACTCACTGCAGAAACAAGAACTGAAGAACCATCACATAGTCCTGTGTACCTGTAATGCCGCTGGAGCGCCTCGCATCTCAAGATTCACCCGTATTATCCAGGTGATTGTTGATGAGGCTGGGATGTGCAGCGAGCCAGAAACCTTGATCCCTCTGGTTTCAGTCAAACCCAAACAAGTAGTACTGGTCGGAGATCATCAACAACTCAGGTAGAGTGACAAACCCTTGTATTTTCAAGAAGGGAGGGTGAAAGCTCAAATGACCATTAGTATGTGGATATATAGCAAGAAGAGTAAGAAGAGCAAGAACAATTTGTCCACAAATTATAATTCAAGAAATCTATTATTTCAGATTTTGGGTAACTCTCAGTGAATTTGTGTACACCAAATCTTATTCAAGTATATTTAAAAATCTAATCACAAACCACCTTTAGCCTTTGATATATCAGTGTTATTGTGTATTTAAACTTGCACACTCACTTTAACACTATATTTTAAATACAAAGAGGATACAAATATACAGAACTTCAGACTGAAAATACTGTTTGTACCTAATTAATGGAGGTCTGAATTCCGAGCCCGAATGTTTTTGCTTGAAGAGATGTACATGAACATGCAACACCCTTTTGAAATATCAATGTATTGAATTAACGATATTTCAATTTTATTTTTATCAACAGTATTATTATGAATGTATAGGATACAAGCATGGAACCGCAAACATAAAGAGAAGGGAAAAATGCTCAAAAGATCCCTTTATGTACTTAGGGCACTGTTGGTGAGCGACAGAAATTGGAAGGCTCTGTTTAGGATTTTGACATCAATTTTCTTTCTTCAATAAAGATATATATGTTTGTGTTGATAGACAATGAAATGCAGTTGAGTCAATTTTGTTCTCAGTCACTGAACTGTATCGCCTAATGCATGTTTGATACTAACAGGTCAATAATCACAGAGCCCAATGCTAGGCAGCTTGGAATAGATATTTCACTGCTAGAAAAATACAAGGACAAAGCCGAGATGCTTACCATCCAGTACAGAATGGTGAGTGTGAAATAGAAAAAAAAACACCATGTGCTAATAGTGGTGCTGCTGCCCCTGCTGCTGATCATGATGATGTTGATAAGGTTCATCATGATGATGGTGGAAGTGATGAAGATGCATGATGGTGGTAGTGATGATGATGCATGATGGTGGTAGTGATGAGGATCATCATGATGATGGTGAAAGTGATGATGATGCACGATGGTGGTATATGATGATGATGATGATGAGGATGATAATGATGATGATGATGATAATAATGACAGTGATGATTTGCGCAGTGCTGTAAATTCTGTGTGAAGAATGCAGGAAGTTCGCCTATTCTCTAAGGTGCTTGGAGATGATATTTTGTATTACGGGCCATATAAACCCAGATTTATTAGTATTATTTTATTATTTTAATTGTGTTTGGAGGGCTAGATCCTAGTTTGAGGAAACTCAGTGTTATAGTTGTATTGATATTCAATAATAGATTAGTCTCTCTTCCCACTGTTTGAATAGCAATATACTGCAATTATTTCAAAGAACATGTAATGCAATGTTTTGCATGTCGATGGAACCAATGTCTCCATTCATTGATATATACGTATATGGAAATATTTGTGACTTCCCTTCTTTGCACTTTATCTTGAAGTTCTTAATTGTTTATTCTTTCCTCCTATTGTACAGCACAAGCAGATATGTGAATTCCCATCCTTGGCGTTCTATAATGATAGACTGAGGACGGCAGAATCTGTAATGCGGCGTGGCCCTGACCCCATCCGCAGTATCTGGCCCAACAATGGTGAGACGCCTAGAGTCTTCTGCCATGTGAGTGGGCAGGAGGAAACCCTCTCAGTGAAGTCGGAAGAAGGCAACGAGCAGTCAAAGAGTAACAGTGCTGAGATCAGACATGTGGTATGTACGAATTAAGTTCAGTTGTATGCTTTTCCCTACTGTCAAGGTGATGATCTCATCCCTATAGACTTAACACAGGGATCAGAAAAATTAGAACTCATTTTATTATTTACTATATAAATCTATGTATCTACCTATTATTTGCTAGTTTACCTAAACTACGCAGCTATCAAGAACTAAAACGTCACATTCGCGCATGCCCCACCCCAATACATCGCCTTCCCAGGGTTCACAAGCCGTCAGAGACAATGCTTCAGACATGTTGCCGGGCAATGAGAGGGGATGGAGGGAGGGACATAGGTAGATACATAGATTTAGATAATAAAATTAGTTCTCATCAATCAATGTATCTACCTATTATTTGCGAGACCAGCACAGATAAGACCGGGGTGGCATGTCCTAAGTAGAAGGGGATTAAAGGTGTTCAACGGCAGACAAAGCCGCTCTCAGGGACGAAGATGCAAATAGTACCTCCCCAAGAAGGAACGTCCCTGAGATAAAAGAAGTAAAAAAATGGGAGACCGCCAAAAAGCAGCCCCATAAAGATCCTTTAGACCAATACCTCGAAAAAGAGCTCAGGAGGAACCAATGCTCGCAGTATATTGTGGCCTCAGGCCTCGCCCTTGGGGAGGGCCGCAAGGTTAGCAGCCCGGATGGCTCTGACAACCCAATCGGAAATGGAACCTTGGATGAAGGGGAGCAAGGTCCCCGGGTAACGAGGAAGAGCTGGACGCCCTTCCGAAAAACCCTTGGTCCTGACCAAGTACCAATTAAATGAGCTCACCGGGCACCAGACTTAGCCCTCCTGGACCTAGGAGAAGTCAAAAAGAGGGTTGAGGAAAACCTCACCCGGCCCGGAGGAAACCTACTGGCTCTTAGCCGGATAAGGCCGGGGAGAACACAGGGCACGGAGAATTTTCCTCCCCTGCCCAAAAGTGATGAGGAACAGAGCTCTGACCAACAAACGCAGGAAAAAAGCTTTAGACATCGGTCTAAAGGGGGGCTTAGAAAACGCCTCTAAAACCTTAGGCAGGCTCAAAATAGGAGACAGCCTAGGGTTAGCTGGTCGTTGTAGAAAAACGAAAAACAGCAACTCGGATAGGAAATGGGAGTTAGAAACTCCCGAGCCATCCAGAACCCAGACAAGAAAGGCGGCGAAAGCCGAGCGGTATCCCTGAAACCTGGAAAGGGCTCTACCCCTAACAAATATGGAGAACAGAAGCTCTGAATCGAACCTACCAAAGCCGTACAAGGTGAATCACAGCGGTCTTCACACCTAAAGGGAATCACTATCAGACGCTCCACAGAGAACCGATCACAGATGCCGAAGCCAACTGCGAGAAAGGGTCCCAGACAGGACCGCGACCCAGGAAAACACCCAAACCCCAGAGGGGAAGGGTGATTCCTGATCCAACTACCCACTCATCCCTTGGAGGAGTAGCAAGTGAAGCGGGAGAAGAGAGCCTAGCCATCAACAACGGGCAAAAAAGGCCGAGGAGAAAGGCCAGCCACAGAACAGAGCCTCTCTGAGGCCAGGCTCGGCAAGACAGTCCCAACACTAAAACCGGTACCGGATTACACCAGACTAATGTACCTAGGCTTAGACCAGACACATCCGGGGCAGGGGTCACGCTCTCATCTGCCCCCCCCCCCCCTGTTGCCCACCAAGATGCTTCGACACTGCGAGAAGCCCAGTCTAAACGGCTGGAGAGAAGGCAGGCTGAGGTCTAAACTTCGCCACAGCTTTCTTCGTCTAAGTCACAGTCAGAGGCTGTACATAAGAAGGCTACAAACTTCTTACCCCTCGCCGAAGCGTCGGGTGACGAGGCTTGCTTAAGGGCCTTGCTATAGCTGGAAAGTTTAGCTAAATAGGCTCAGCATGGCCACCACTACCACGCCTCACTGAATCAGAGGCTGAAAGAACTTGGTGCAAGAAGCATACCTGTGTGGATGGTCTCTTACAGCTCCCCCAAAAATCCGTCTGAGACGGCGGGAACCGGCCTCTGAGTGACTGTGAATGTGACTGCACCAACACCCATGACGGGCGACCGTGAGCCAGATCTTCGAATCAGATATGCGGGGACCGGACCTGTAAACCGAATGAAGAGCCAGACAGGAGTCGAGTCTGCAAACAGCAAAGAAGTTGTCCAGGAGCCGCTACTAGCAGTCCCTAACCGAGAAGACAACATCCGAGCGAGTAGTCGGCTCGCATGCCACTCACACCCCCGGAAGCTGCTCTTGCGGGAGGAGAGGCACGGGTAACAGGTTCAGAAGCATCCATGACGAACCTGTAGACCAAGAGAAAAACCAAAGACAGAGAAAATCCAAACAAAGAGAAAATCCAAACAAAGAGAGCGAGAGCGAAATAAACTCAGCGCTCACTTTATATCCAGACAAAACAATCTCAAATAAAATATTTCACAAAATAAACTCAAACCCCAAAAGCATACACGTAAATTAAATCCAAACAAACACGAGCAGACAAAAGCCGCACCGCATCTAGCTGTGCTCAGCGAAGCAGCACGAGCTTAGTTGGGATGTTAGGCGGATGAATAAATTAACCGCCAGCTAAACGAAAAACCCCAACCGACAATAAGGCGTTAAGCCGAGACAGAAAGCCCAGCCAAGCAGCGGAAACAAAGCCTGCAAACCGTACGCGAAAATAGGAAATGCGGGGCAGAAATGAAAGTCAAAATTGTGCCTAAATTAAGAAAAGTGACGGGAAGCCTGTACTACCAAATTATTCATAATTCAAATGAGGACAGAATTAAATGCGCAAAACTAACTAAGCCGTGCCAAAAAAGATACAAATCCTAAATTTTGAACAATGACTTAGCTGTAGATAAATTTTCTTGGTGTACGAGAATAGAAAGATGAAGATGGCGGGCATGCGGTTGTGCACGTGGACCCTGGGAAGGCGATGTATTGGGGTAGGGCATGCGCAAACGTGACGTTTTAGTTCTCTATAGCTGCGTAGTTTAGGTAAACTAGCAAATAATAGGTAGATACATTGATTTATTGAGGTAAATCAACCGGTTCACATATACTATGTATACCATAAAGCTCTGTATATAAGAGACACTTTTTTACGCAAGAACATCTTTAAAAGTCGGGGGTGCCTCAAAATGCTACTTTTAAGTTGTTTTCGAAATTCTTTGTGTCTCAACATGAATTACATAATGCGAATAAAAAATATAGGATGCACCCTATTTTAAGGACCAAGATCAACAAAAAAAGGTGTGTTTTATACACAGAGATTTAAGGTAGCTAGGTAAAGGCTAATCTGGAGGTTCAGCTGGCATGGGAATCGTATTTTGAGAGGAAATTGCCAAGAATAATTTTGGATTGTTAATCCTGCAGTAGATAAGTTGTTTGAACCAGTGAAATAAAAACAAAGGTACCGATTAGTAGCCTGCTCAGTCCCCGCTGGAATTTAGGCATCGCCCAACAATTTTTTGGAGAAGTTGAGCAGGCTGTAGAGCCCCAGCGATGCCTGGGCGGTGCCCTGTCAATTTCCCGTCGGTCGCCGGTCAATTTTAGGTCAAAACTGGGCGAAATCGGAGAGCTTCTCCGGGCGGCGTCCCGGCAGTGACCAACCGATGACCCACCAATACCCAAGCAGCGACTGGGCGGCGAGCGCTCAGCAGCCTTTGACCTAGCGGCTTCGATTTTTGACCTAAATCGCTCGACTGCGAACGCTCGATTAGGTCTGTGCCCGGACGGCGACTGCCCGGGCACCAAGCATAGAGCATACTTTGGGCGGCGAGTGAAAGTGAGCAAGCGTCGCCCGAATTTTAAGTCCGTGCTAAAACTTCAGCAGTGACTGAGAGATGCCCTAAAAACAAGCGGTGCCTTGGTGAAATTGGCTTAAAACTCGCCGCCCCGCCGCCGAGCAGGCTACTTTTAGGTGCTGTGACCATAGCTTAAGTCTTTAAATACCTCAATTTGACTCATTAAACCCTTAAAGTCATCAACATTTCAAACTGTACACAGTAAGAAATCCTTGCCATTTTATTTCATGTCCATTACAATTACAAAGAGCTAGTCCATTTTCTCTTCAACTATATATTAGGCGAAATACTGTTAAATGTGCAGGGTATGTCCCTGATATTTGAAAAGTATCTAATATAACCTAAAATAGTTTTGAATGTTGTGTCCTTTACGCTGAAATTGACCCTACGCAAATGAATCATCATTAAAATTTGTAGTTTGTAATAGGTAGCATTATAAAATGTAGTGACGTTAATGACCTGCACTTGTACTTGTAAGCCTATATAATCACGGTACAAGTAGTAAGATTTTTCAGTGATGGTTATGTAATGTACTTATGACGTTAATATGAAATATGTACATGGCATTATACCCTTGTCTTACCTGGACATGTTTTTTTTGTGCCATGGGGTTTCGCTCATGAGTGAAATTGTTTGTTTATATCGTCTCTCCTCCCCTGCTCCCCTTATCTTAAACGGCCACAGATCAGAATCGTCCGAGAGATGATCAGCAGAAGGGTGTCACCCGAGAAGATCATCGTCCTGTCTCAGTATCGCCTCCAGTGTGCACAGATTGAAGAAAGGCTTCAAAGTGACAGAAATCCATCTCTCCAACAGATCAAAGTCAGCACTGTGGTCAAAAGTCAAGGTACAGTTAATATTAACAATACCAGTAAATCAGTTATTATGTAGTGCTTACTGTATCTAATAAGTAAACACAATCTTTAGACATGATCAAAGATCACTTGTTGGCCTGTATTCAGTGAGTAGTTTACTAGGGAGTTAGCCCATTAAATATTCAAAAGCAAATAAAAGTATATTGAACTGGATGAAAGACCGTACTGCTAACCAATGTATACATGAGAATCAACCAACCATACATTTGTCCCGTCAGAAATATCAAATTACCCTTGAAACTTACCAAATACAAGAAATGTGTTCTCACTTATCTGTGTGCTATAAGATTCAGAAATGTAAAGCACAGGTAGTGAGCATTATGCTAACAAGCCTTTTGTGGGGTAATTCTGGGTAAATTGTTCAGGGGCTGATAGCTATAAGTAGAGGGGGTAGTTGTTAGAGAATAGGTATGTGTAGTTACGTTGACCTTAAAAGTTGGTTTTCAAACTCATTTATTTACAGGAAGTGAGTGGGACTATGTTGTCCTCTCAACCGTGCGCTCCAAACCACGGATTGAGATTGAGGAAAAGCCAAGCAAAGGCTGGCAGAGGAAACATCTTGGATTCATCAACGACGAGAACCAGATGAATGTTGCCTTGACAAGGGCCAAGCAAGGGCTTATCATCGTCGGTAAGCTTTGAAGTATTTCATGGAGTGGTTGACCTGAGCAAGATACCCTTTTTAGACCCACCATTATTCAGAGAGTGCAAGGTTGTTGTTTTTTTAATTTTAAATAACCCCAACAGAATATATGTTTTACTTGTAACTCAAGATCTGGTCATTATCATACTGTATTCTTGCAGAATTGTTTAACCTCTTGAACAGTCTTAGTCTCAAGTGTTGTGACACATACATATTTTTTAAATAATGCTAAATGGAAAACACAATGTATGAGACACTGATATAACTAGGTAAGTGTGGTTCAGTTTAAGAATCCTTTTTGGAATGAGCATCTGGAAAATCTTAAGTTTAGTAAAAGGTCAGTAAAAACAGGACCATGTCCCTTCGAGTACAATGCATCTTTGTAATTGTAATCTCAGCACCTGGTATGTTTCCCAAGTTATATGGCTTACATGGATAAAAATCTTAACACTGCTAGAATATTCCTCAAAATTGCAGCCTTGCAGGAATTAAGTTAAAGATTCCAAAGCTCCACAAAACACCACAAAGTTATAACAAATTTTGTCATGCATGTTGTATTGAAATACACTTGTTTCATGATTCTCCTTTTTGATGTTAAACTAACATTGATTGTTCTGGGGGTTATGTGCAAGTTGTTTTTCTATTAATTGCTTTCTAAAGTAGCTTGTACCCGTGTACTGTATATATTTTTTTTTAAAGGTATTTCTTTCAATAATTGATCTGTAAATTAAGATTTCTTTCTTTTTTACTTCAAATCAGGTAACCAGTACCTACTGCGATGTCACAAAAGATGGCGGGAAATGCTAAAGATGTATGAAGAGACTCACTGCCTTGTTGGAGCTCAGGACTTCCTTGCTTGACATCGCTGAAATAAACTTGTCTATCATATTGAACCAACTGTATCTAAATGTATGGAGAAATAAAACAATAGTCTATTGATCACTTGGGGGGAAAGAAAGGAAGATATCCCAATCGGTATTTTTATGCTTAGCCTATGAAGCATGTGATGGTGTAAATGTAAGACTGTAAATTTGATATATAAATGCATTCTTTATTTCCTTTTCTCTCCAGATCATATTTGGTTGAGTCTTTCACAAAGGGATCGACAGGAGACGTAGGTTTTTATGATCCCACTCCTGACACCACATTATGAGTCTAGTTAGAGAATCTGGTTTCATGTGTGTATCGTGCAAGATACATGCAGGCATATTTTTGTGTAAGGCATCTATATAGTGGAGCATGTGACTCACTGGGTGCAATCATTAGTAGGTCCATGGTGCAATATAGCATGAATGCTAGTCTGTAATTGCAGACCTTTTTATCAAATAGGACACATGAGCCAGTATTAGTTCTTATGCTACAGTAAGTTATGAGAGGCAAAATTCTGTTAGAGTTGGCATTGTAGAATGGTTCAGTGCAGAAGAAATGTGGATTTAGGTTAGATTTGCTTGTAAGCATACTTTGGAAACTTCTTTAACATCATAATTCAAACCCCAGTTTGATACAAAGGTTAGATATTGATGAAGTGTGAAATATGTTGAATGTTATTGATTTAAAGTATGGGAATGTTGAGTGCTAGGAAATTCAGGTGAAATAAAAGTCATGGAAATGAATGCTGCATTCATACATAGAAGGCTTACGGCTGCATCGGTATGTGTTGATAAATGTAAAACCATTGTAAGCATATGGGTATATATATAAATGATCAGACAATAGAATGTTGTTACCAAATGTATCGTAAATTAGATGTGCACAGATATTGTAAGTATAAGATGCAATGTAAATAATACACTCTCATATTGTATTGACCTGTTGTTTTGATGTGTATACTAATGCTTAGACTATGCTATTTTTGTGTCCATGGCCATTCCCATTTGGGAAGATGCTGTCTGAAGTCTTCTATCAATAAAATGTTTTCTAGCATCTTTTATTAATTACCTATATAATGGAAATAAGTTGTACATTTTTATACCTTATTTGCTGCTATCTTACTTCTATATTACTGTAACTATTTTTCTATTATGGGCCACATTTTTCACATGCACTGGTTAAAAGAAAGTGCTGGTTGAGAATTTGTACATTCATACATACATGTATATATCTATATATATATGTGTATGTATATGATATATATGTATAAGCATAATAACTAATACAATTGAAATGAAAAATAATGTACATATATTTATACATGTATATATAAATATGCAGATACACACAAAATCATTTTACATATTAAACCAAAGGAAATCAGTTGCAGTCAGTCTTGAAAAATGGAGCAGCTGCTATGATGATCATAGTTCAGGGTATGATGGAATTAATAATGTCGTACTAAAATCCATTATTCCCTTTATTGCAGATCCATTGGTTCACATCTTTAATATATCACTTTTACATGGTAAATTTCCTAATTCTATGAAAATAGCCAAAATGATTGCGTTATTTAAAAAGGGTGATATACTGGATGAGGGTAACTACTGCCCAATTTCTTTATTATCTTCATTTTCTAAAGTTTTGGAAAGAATAATCTATATCCGGATGATGTCCTTTTTGAAAAAATATGATGTATTTTCAAACTTCCAATTTGGTTTCAGAGAAAAGCACAGCACCGTTCATGCTTTAATGTCTTTTGTTGAGAAGGTTGCCCACGCAATTGATACATTGTCACACACTGAAGGTATATTCCTGGACTTCTCCAAGGCCTTCGACACGATCAATCACGAAATTTTACTTTACAAACTATCTCACCATGGTGTACGTGGGAAGGCCTTGGAGTGGTTCTGGAGTTACCTCTCTAACCGAAGGCAATATGTACACTTAAACGATCATGCATCTGAATTATGAAATATTAGTTGTGGTGTCCCACAAGGTAGTCTGCTAGGCCCGCTACTCTTTATTCTTTATATAAATGACTTTTGTAAATCGTCCAACTCCCTGTCGTTTATTTTATTTGCAGATGATACTAATTTATTTTTTTCACACAAAAATCCAAACGTCCTGGTTGATAAAATCAATGCCGAGTTATTAAATATATTGCAATGGATACAAGCAAATAAATTGTCACTTAATCTCCAGAAAACAAACTACATGTTATTTAGTCACTCTTTGGATTCATTACCCTCTGACATTATTTTTGACAATTTTCCTTACTACAATCTTATAATATTTAGAAATTTATTGTGATAGAACATCTCCTTCCCAATTTTGTTTTCTTTCCCTCTTTTCTTCAGCCCATCTCAAAAAAAAAAGTTCTTGCTCTTTTTGTTTCAGCTATCTCAAGGATTTTGTGCGCTCCCTATTTCGTGCTCGATCTCTACAACTTTCCTTTTCTCTCCTCTCCTTCCCTCCAAACGCAGGCCGCATTTCCCCCCCCCCCCTTTTTTCCCCTTCTTTTTTCTGTTCTTTCTTCTTCATGTAATTTGTTACGTCTTCTTGTTTACAGTCATTACGTGTTTTAATAAATGTTCTCTGTTGGCCACTATTCTTCTTTCATTTATTATGTATTCCATATTTTTTCACACATTATTATCTGAGGGGTCCACAATTTACGTTATTATGTATTGTATTTTGTTGGAAATGAAAAAATAAAAATGAAATGAAATGAAATGTTAGACATCACTCTATCTGCTTGTGGGAGCTCTTTTAAGATTTGGTGTGATAAAAGTGTGATGTTCTGAGATAAATTTTAGGTATATTTTTGTTATATTACCAGAGCCTTTTTGAAGCCTTTTGTATTTTTCATTCATGTCTGCAAATAGTCGCTATCAAATATAATCTGCATACTTTTTAAATAGACTGTCCCCATTGCTGTCCTCCCATTCAGAGTTTGTTTGCAAAGGTTGCAAAATTTCTCCTCTTGGAATCGAACCCAGGGTTATATACAAGTATATGAGAAAGTGATATATATTTTTCTACTTGAAGATGTTCACTACTTTGATGACCAATCTGTGTTGAAATCTGTGTTGAAATATGTGTTGACTTTATATTCTTGATAGTGGTTTAGCAATTTATGGAAAAAAAATCATAGATATTTGATCATTTTATCATTGATTATAGTATGAAAGCACGGTCGAATATCATATTTGATCAAAGTATATATGAATTTTTAAAAGTTTCTATTCAAATGCATGCTAGTTTGTAAATTTTAAGAGAATTGTGATATTGTAAAACATTAAACTCTTTTTTTACCTAGCCTAATATTCAATTTTGCTCAATATATTTCCAAAAACATTATTATGGTGAAAACTGTAAATTAATATTTTGGGGGTATTTGGGGGGGGGGGGGGGGTGAGAACATTTAAAAATTTGCACCCCCATGGTGCAAAATAGCATGAATGCTAGTCTGTAGTTGCAGACCTTTTTATAAAAATGGACACATGAATCAGCATAATTATGCTGCAGTACCCATAGGAAAGAAATGAGCCTGCCGCATACTCCTGCGGCAGACTTGCCGCAGATCTGCAGCAGACCTGCCGCAGACAGTCGTCTTTTTCACATGCAAATTAGTTTTGCCGCAGACTTGCCGCAGACTTGCCGCATACTCTTTCAGTATGATGAAGAGTCTGCTGCAGACCTGCCGCACACTCTTCGATCATCATGAATATTCATATCTCATATAGACCTGCTGCAGACCTGCCGCATACTCTTTCATATCCAGTACGTGGCAATAAAGTATGCATGTAGAAGAACCAGTGATAAACTGATTGATACTTCATAATCGATATTGGCAATATCGATATTACCAATTAGGTAATACCAATATATATCGATATTACCAATTAGGTATTTTCTATTCTCAATTGTATTAACTCCATCACATAGATCATTTGAAGTGTATTCAAGAGTAACATTTAAAGTGACACAGACTCGTACACATATATATACTAAATATGTATATTGTTTCTTGGTTAGTAATCATATAATCAATATATCTATTGCTAAAACGTGAATGTAATTGTAACATGATCAGACAAAATAATCTATTGGTTAATAATGGCAAAAGGAAAATAGAAATCACAAAAATGATGTGCTTTGTCTTAATTTGCTTAACAAATCATGATAAATGTATTTTTCTGTCACACGTGTAAAGTAATAATGAATATGCATGAGATGATTATGTATTGGTTTCAATTGGCCCTATTAGACTTTAATGGGATTTCAATTGGACCAATCTGCCCCATTAGACTTTAAAAGGTTTTCAATTGGTTTCAATTGGTTTCAATTGGACCAATTGAAGTCCAACTTCAGGCCAATTGGGGTCCCATTAAAGTCTAATGGGGCATAGGCCAATGGGGCCAATGGGTCCAATAGGGACAATCTGGACCAATTGAAACCATCTGAAGTCCTATTAAAGTCCCATTGAAACCTGTTAAAACCTATTGAGACCAATTGAAAATTCAATTGGTGTTCAATTGGTTTCAATTGGATTTTCGTCTTGAGTTAGTGGGGCTGAAGATAAGATCACATATGGCACAACAAAAAAGTTTGAAACAGTCTGTTAATTCCTCAGTCTCCTCTTATGTAATAATTATGGTACCAGTTGAGCAAATTGTTTGGTTTGACAGAAGCTAAAAAGACAATTAACAGTGCTAATTAACACAGGAATTTACAAGATCATGGGCTCAGCCTGCAACCTCATATGGTACTGCATGTCCTACAAAATGGCCGCCTATAGCCTTGCTTCAGACTGTATAATTTCCCACTGTTCTGTGGCAGACCTGCCGCAGACTGTTCCTGTGGCGTACTGGTATGCGGCAAGTCTGGAGCAAAGTTTCGCCCTGCCGCAGACCGTTCCTGTGGCATACTAGTATGCGGCAAGTCTGGAGCAAAGTTTCATCCTGCCACAGATCTGCCGCAGACTGTTCCTGTGGCATACTAGTAGTATGCGGCAAGTCTGGAGCAAAGTTTCATCCTGCCGCAGATCTGCCGCAGATCTGCCGCAGACTGTTCCTGTGGCATACTAGTATGCGGCAAGTCTGCAGCAAAATTTCATCCTGCCGTAGATCTGCCGCAGACTGTTCCTGTGGCATACTGATATGCGGCAAGTCTGCAGCAAAATTTCTTTCTGCCGCATACTTCGGCATACTCTTTGCCGCAGACTAAAAGTCTGCCGCAGATCTATGGGTAAGTTATGAGAGGCAAAATGCCTTTAAAGTTGACATTGTAGAATGGTTCAGTAACAATACTTTGGAAACGTCATAATTCAAACCCCAGTTTGATACAAAGGTTAGATACCGATGAAGTGTGAAATCTGTCGAATGTTATTGATTCAAAGTATGGGAACGTTGAGTGCTAGGAAATTCAGGTGAAATCAAAGCCATGGAAATGAATGCTGCATTCATACATAGAAGGTTTACGGCTGCATCGGTATGTGTTGATAAATGTAAAACCATTGTAAGCATATGGGTATATATAAATGTTCAGACAATAGAATATTGTTACCAAATGTATCGTAAATTAGATGTGCACAGATATTGTAAGTATAAGATGCATTGTAAATAATACTCTCTCATATTGTATTGACCTGTTGTTTTGATGTGTATACTAATGCTTAGACTATGCTATTTTTGTGTCCATGGCCATTCCCATTTGGGAAGATGCTGTCTTAAGTCTTCTATCAATAAAATGTTTTCTAGCATCTTTTATTAATTACCTATATAATGGAAATAAGTTGTACATTTTTAAAACTTATTTGCTGCTATCTTACTTCTACATTACTGTAACTATTTTTCTATTATGGGCCACATTTTGCACATGCACTGGTTAAAAGAAAGTGCTGGTTGAGACTTTTTACATATATACATACATTTATATATATATATATATATATATATATATATATACGTATATGTATATATATGTATAAGCATAATAACTAATACAATTGAAATGAAAAATAATGTACATATATTTATACATGTATATATAAATATACATATACACACAAAATGATTTTACATATTAAACCAAAGTAAATCAGTTGCAGTCAGTCTTGAAATATGAAGCAGTTGCTATGATGATAGACATCTCTCAATTAGTGTTAAAAAAATAATTGTTTTGCTTTTCTTTTGGGAGCTCTTTTAAGATTTGGTGTGATAAAAGTGTGATGTTCTGAGAGTTTTTTTTAAGGTATATTTTTGTTATTGATTACCAGAGCTTTTTTGAAGCCTTTTATGTTTTTCATTTATGTCTACAAATAGTCGCTATCAAATATAATCTGAATACTTTTTAAATAGACTGTTCCCATTGCTTTCCTCTCATTCAGAGTTTGTTTGATAGGTTGCAAAATTTCTCCTCTTGGAATCGAACCCGGGGTTATATACATGTATATGAGAAAGTGATATATATTTTTTTCTATTAGAAGATGTACACTACTTTGATGACCAATCTGTGTTGAAATCTGTGTTGACTTTATATTCTTGATAGTAGTTTAGCAATTTATGGAAAAAAATCATAGATATTTGGTCATTTTATCATTGATTATAGTATGAAAGCATGGTCGAATATCATATTTGATCAAAGTATATATGAATTTTTAAAAGTTTTTTATTCAAATGTTAGTTTGTAAATTTTAAGAGAATTGTGATATTGTAAAACATTAAACTCTTTTTTTTACCTAGCCTAATATTCAATTTTGCTCAATATATTTGCAAAACATTATTATGGTGAAAACTGTTAATGTTTTGGGGTATTTTGTCGTTTTTTCCCTGTATTGGGGGTGAAGTGGGCTGTCCCACTTCACCTTATGAACTTTTTGTTTATGTTAATAATGTAAATTTTAACGAGTCATAATTGCCAATTATGCTGAGGAAAGCATTGAACTCGATCTTCCCCCTTTTTTTCTTTCAATTGTTTATGCTATGTTTATTAAAATATGTCACTTAAAGATAAACCTCGTATAATCATATGCCTTTGTAAATATCTTATGTTTATTCAGATACCCTAATTTATATACAAACCTATTAACTGGGACCTACATAATAGTATTATAAGCTTGTATTACAAGCTTTGCTTTTTAGTAGATCCCACACTTCATTTAGCCTTTTGCAATGTATCTATCATACTTATACCATGTACATTATGTTTAGTTATTATTATTACCATGCTCGACATCATGTTCAATTATGTAATCTTCAATAAAGTGGAAATAAATTAACTTGAAATTTGAAACAGTAAATTCTCCCAACCATTTTTAAATTTTCACATGAAAATAAGACATAAAACAGGCTATTAAAAATTTGTTAACACTTAATTGTCTGGAATGGTATATACAGCCAGTTCATAATTACTTCGTGACAAATATTTGAAAATCGCGCCGGCAGAAAACCTCGCTCAGTGTGGGGGGGGGGGGGGGGGAGTGAGTACATTTTTTTTTTTTTGGGGGGGGGGCTTTCGAAAATTTGCACCCCCCCTTGTGTAATACAAACCTTAACATACATACATTGAAGAAAATAAACGTATTCAATATTGACTGCTTTTACATAAACATAATTAAACAAATAATTATTTGCAGTATATATAACTTACCAACAAAGTTAACATATAAGTACCTAAACCTAATATATATGTAAATTGTAAATGTTATTGACTAATATTAAAAAAAAAAAAAAAAAAAATCTGGAGGTAATTTTACTGGAACAATGCTGCTCCTCCCTGCCCCCTCCCTCACACATACTCACCCACCCCCCTCCCACACACACACTAGTTACTCACTCAGTGGATGTCTGCTTACATTCTCAACTCAGGAAAAATATACTAAATAAGTAAGTTATCCAGGCCGCAAAATAGATTACACTTTTAACAGGCTCACGGTGGAGAAGAAAACAAATCTTAATTAATCTGAAGCTGCTCCCACTTTAAGAAATGTGATCCCAGCTTTCCCATTCTAATTGCTATTTTCTTTTCCTCATCCCTATACTTAAAAATGCTTTTTTTTTCATCTTTTCTAAATTTGGTACTCGCCCGCCCCCCCCCCCCCCCATCTTGAAATAAATGTAACATACTTCACCATGAAAATGATAGTATTACACATTTTTATTCTATATGAACTACCTGCCAACCCAACAAATATATCTCGCCATTCTAAATCTTTAATTTCATCTAACTAAAAATAAATGTTTGTTTCTATTTCCTGCTTACAAAACGAACATAAATTATCACCAGTAAAACCAAATCTATGAAGATGCTCATTAGTATGTATGGCTCCATGCAATAATTTAAATTGAACTTCTCGTTGTTTTCTAATGAGTATAGTAATTCTTGGTCTAACAAATATTTCTTTTAAATTCTTTATCTATAAAATCATAATCATGTTGTCCATCCCTTACCTCTAAATCATACGTTTGCTGCAGTGCTTTGATAAAATAATCATTTATTTTTCTTGAACCCACATCCAAAAACTGTATTTTTTTACCTGAAATATGGAAATATGCAGGGGGAAAAAATACTCTAACAATTTCGGGGGCTTCTTTTCAGGCTTGCTTGCATGAAAATAACACTCTTTATTTTGTTTTGCATTGATCTCTATGCCATTTTGGGGGTTCTTTTTGGCATTTCGGGGGCTCTTTCTGGCATTTTGGGGGCTAATTCGCCCCGAGCCCCCGTGTATTTTTTCCCTGGATAAGTATTAAAGCTTATAAAATCAACCTCGAGGAATTGTATTAACCCTGAATCATCCTTCCATAACGTGGGTATCGCATCATAAATATCAATAATCATAAGCAAATTATTACCTTTCATACTGAGGTTCATTAAATATTTCACAGACTTAACATGGCCTTTCTCAACCAAGTGATTCAATTGATTCAAACAAGTATCTATCAAATATACTTTTTCCATTTATACATATATTCCGATTATTAAAAATAATTGGATTAATACATGCAGACAGACACACATACCTACATAATACTATATTGTTACAAAGATAATTAAGGAATCGAATTGGTACGAGTGAATGTAAAGAGAGTGAAGGGCTATTTTTAAAAAGAACCTTTTAAATTGTTTTGGACAAGTTTTGAACACAGAGCTATGTTTTTCTCTGTGAAATCTTCAGTGGGAATGTCATTGGAAATTTCATCTAGGAATTTGAAAATCACAAAACACACCTACCGGAAGCCTAAAATTATCGAACCGTTACATGATTGTGCAAAGGATTTGTAATATAAATGTATACTCTAATTCAAGGGTCAGCATTCACGATTATGGAATAAATTGCCAAATTTTAAATTGTGCCTTTAATAACTGTACTCGTGGAATATATCGAGAGTGAAAACAGCAATACGTAGAATCAAAATTTGGCATGTATCTGACCTTTTCCCGAAACTTTGTTCAGAGACCTAACATTATGCATCTTAAGAATTATATTTGCATAAATTGGCATAGCCTATGCAGCAGGAAAGGTTATCGAATATTCGACATTCCAATTTTAATGTCGTTTACCAAATTTACCAAGCTAACATGAATGTAACATGTTTAAGGTTCGTGTGCTTTTAGTCATGAAATAATATTTAATCAAAATTAATGTCTATCATTACCTGTATATATGAATGCTTGTACTTGTTCAATTAAATAATTTATACCCCTTGTAAATTAGATGTTTTTGTTGTATTGTAACTCAAGAGTGAAAGATGGACTGGTTGAATTAGGGTCTTTGTTAAATACTTTTCATGTAAAGCTTTAATATGTCACATTCTCAAGAAAATAAAATAAATTCACCTATTTGAAAAATTACAAAACTCGGTTAAGATATGAATTATTTATTTGTTGTCCCGATGTACGTGTGTTTTATCAGATTTAGATTTACAACACTCTAGTGTCTGCAAGCGAGAAAAATAAGCGCTGTAAAATGCCATGGATAACAAAAGCAATTCTACAATCGATACACACAAGGAATAAACTGTACAAGGCTTTTCTAACGAACTCAACTATTCATAACAAAAACAAATATAAAACATACCGAAATAAATTAACTAACATCATTCGAAATTCTCGTAAAATTTACTATTCCGACAAACTTAGTAGAGTGAAATCAAATATGAAATCTACATGGGGGATTATTAATAATTTGATTGGGAAAAAAATTAAAAATTGGCCAATGAAAATTTTAAACTAGATGATATAGCTATAAAGTCTGAAGATGTAGCCGATACCTTTAATTCCTATTTTGTAAACATAGGACCTAATTTAGCAAATAAACTTAATACACCGAACGAAAATTTTACTACATTTCTCCCTGAACCCTCAAATTCATCACTGTTTTTTAATCCCACTGATCCTAATGAAATAACCAAAAATCTAAAATTAAGTTAATCACAGGGTCACAATAGAATTAGTGCTTTCCTTTCCTTTAACTCACATTTTTAATCTATCAATTGATACCGGGAAATGTCCAGAGTCCTTGAAAATTGCTACGGTAAATCCTGTTGTTGTTTTTTTTAAATCCTCACGACATTGGCAATTACAGGCCTATTTATATTCTTCCCAACATATCCAAAATCTTAGAAAACATTATTTACAATAGGCTTTATAAGTTTTTAGATCCTTTTCATTTCCTAAATCTAAATCAATATGTTTTCAGAAAAGGACATTCAACTGACCAAGCGTTAGTACAATTATATGATAAAATAACGAACGCTATGGCCAATAAAGAACATGTAATAGGAGTATTCATGGATTTATCGAAAGCCTTTGATACACTGGACCACAAAATTTTACTGAAAAAAATTTACTGTTATGGAATTCGTGGAGTTGCACTGTCATGGTTTGAGAGCTATTTATCTAACAGAAAACAATATGTATAATGATATTTTGTCTAGTTTCCTGCCTAGCAAATGTGGAGTTCCTCAACGATCAATTTTAGGCCCTTTGCTTTTTCCATTATATATAAATGATTTAACCAATAAAACACCTTTTTTTATCATTTGTCCTATTTGCTGATGACACGATTATCTGCTGTTCACATCCTAATTTAAACACTTTAGCAAATAGACTGAATAATGAGTTACCAAAATTATCTATATGGTTTCAATGCAATAAGTTATCCCTTAACATAAATAAAACAAATTTCATGTATTTCAAGCACGCTAATTCTCATGTCATTGACTTTCCTTACAACATAATTATTGATAATGTCCCTCTCGAAAGAAAGAGAACAACGACATTTTTGGGTGTCATTATCGATGAAAATCTAAACTGGAATGAACATATACGTCATATCACTATTTCTAGGAACGTTGGTTTATTATGTAAAATGAAGAAACTAATCCCATGTTATACGCTCGTTATTTATAATTCATTGATATTACCGTATATAACATATTGCAATTTATTATGGGCTACCAGCGCCAAAACCATAATCAACTCTATTTATATATTGCACTATACTGGTTCACCATATTTATCTCGCACAAGTCCAATATTTTACAAACTGAAAACCCTAACAGTATTCGACATAAATTCCCTCTTTCATTTCAAAACTTTTACACTATGAATAAAGCTATTCACTCTTACCCTACCCGTAATTCCTTAAATTTTCATCTAGTAAACCCGAAATTACTTATTGCCCACAGATCCATATGACACCATGGTCCTGACCTATCGAACTCTCTCCCATAATCTATTAAATCATGTTGCTCACTCTACTCATTTAAGGCAAAGGTTAAAACGATGTTATTATCAGAATACTCAATGTAGAATTTCTGTGTCAACTCTTCATTCTTTAACATGTCATGTCTTCATCATCATCATCATCATCATCATCTGCATCACCATCATCGAAATTTGTCATTTCAATTACCTATAAACTTTATTTTACACAACAAATGAATCGGCAAAATCAAGAATGTGAATTATTTTACAAAATGAAGACTTTCCTGGCTCAGGCTATAAAAACAGACCCTAAAACATGAAACAAATGATCGAGATTGTGACCGTCGTTAACTGTACATGAAAATGGATTATCCAGAATAACTAGATGATGTAATCAGGGTACAGCATCTTGAGGAAAAATGTCTATAAGACTTTTTTAAAAATATTTGTTTCCATTACTTTTAAGATAATATCTTAAGACAAATATCAGTGAAAAATTTGCTGATAGCCAATCAGAAGCAAGAATTTCAGTAGCTTATAACAAAAACAGTCATTTGTCACTGATGACAAGTTTTGTGAAACACCCCTGGTTGTGTTAGGTTACTTATCACGGTTTGATATTTGTTTGTTCTCTGCAGGGATTTTATTTTGTAGTTTCCTGTATTTTTGTTATATGGCAGAGGGGGGGGGGGGGGGGGGGGGGGGGTGGTTAATTTGAAGGATATAGGAATTTGTCATCATTCATTAAAAGCGCCATTTCCTTGTTGTACGGCCGGTAGAAATCGTCCAAAATCTTCTTCGTTTGAGGCGAAAGTATACGCTTTCTTCTATTAACGTTTTCTCGAGTTTTATGGATGATTCTGTTCTCTTCTTCCTCGCTGAGTTGTCCTGTAAATATACAAAACATAACAAACATAATTACATAGGCTGGAAATATTTTAATGTATTTATATAAACCTCTAAGAAAAGTCTGAAAACTCAAGTTGGATCGGTTATAGCTGCCATTGGTTTAGTTTATAAAGCTTGGTAGTGTTTTTGTTTTTATGTATTGCTTTAAATTGGGATACGTATTCGTTTATTTCCTTTTGGTTTGATTCTATATATATCTGTAGGTACTAAAATGTAGCGGGACGACGAGATGGGTTAAAGGTAATACAAAGTTTTGGGAAATTTTGAAAATTGGGTGGATAGGATAGTGAATCTTTACAGTTTTTATATATTTGGATGCCCCTGTGGATGTATTATAAGAACTAAAAAAATTAGCCCCTAAAACACTTCTGTTTTCGAAAAAAATTGAATATAAAAATTTACCGGTGCTCCCGGTAAATGTTGATAAATTTCAAATAGCGACTATGACCGTACAATGGTAGCTGCGACCATGAAAATCTCAGAATATGTAGTTGTGATATATAATTTCCAAACGGGAATAGCTAATCGGTCGATTTTAGTCAAGAAACATTGTTTCATAGCTAAATTAATATCTTGACCTTGAGAGGGAGCTATACAACATAAATAGTATATTATTCACAATTTCAGAACTTTAGACTCGATTTCAACCGCGACAACGATCAATGAATATTGTAGGAACGCATATGCTTCCAATGTGTTAATTTGAACCAAATTCATGACCCCATACCAAAACTTTGTAATACCTTTAACACAAATTATTAGTAATTGAGTTTAACATCTACATGTGATGCCCTCTTATCCTCACACTCACTGCCTCTAAATGTCAAAAGACAAAAGGTAATATTTGTGTGTTCCCCCACCGCAAATCAGTTAGTTTGGGAGGGAGGAGGGGAGAGGAGGGTAGGATAGGAAGGGGAATAGGGGAGGGAGACTATATTTCTTGGGCAGCGTACACGGAGAGAGAGAGAGAGAGAGAGAGAGAGGGGGAGGGGGGGGGGAGGCATGAACAACATTTTTATCGTCATCTTTATTCAACGTTATGGCTTGTAATATAATCAATGATTTCATATGTAACAGAATGTCTTCTTTTTTCCGAATATGTTTAATTTGGTTCGTTGAACGAACAAATTAAATACTTTCTAAAACAAACAAAACAAAAAGGCATTATCATGAAAAAGTGTGTTAAAAAAAATATATGCCATATTTGATATGATTTTGCAGCAATCGAGTGAGCAGTATATCAAAATGTTTAAGGGGCATGGTCATAGGTGAAAATTTGTAAAGTAAGCATTTGTATCATTATGTAGAGCACTCTTCTGTTTTTGAAATATGAGAGTGTGATTATTGGAAATGACAGTGGGGATATTATTCCGAAATGTTTATCCATGAATGCCAAATTTTAAAGAATCTGAAATTGAAATCATGGTGACATGTCCGGCAAGATTCCCTACCATGTCATCTAAAGCATCATGCCAAGGTTAAGAACTGTTTAAAGAATAAAAATATGAAAATGGAAAGGTCGACGTTTTTAAGATATCAGGCATAGAACAGGAAAGTTTTGGATATTTAAAATATGGGATCATTAAATCTGTCACATCTCAAATTGACACTTTAATCCGTGGTTCGTGACACATTCACGATCATCTCTCTAGCATGTACTTATTAATCTTTAATTTCCATTTTACTTCTCAGCGCCTTCTCTTTTGGGGAAAAGGGATTATGCTTTAATAGTCTGTGGTTCTACGATAACAAACTGCTAATTTAAATATTGGTCGATATTTTGATTCATATTTTGATTCATATTGCTTTCTATCCCACTCCTAAAGGGCCGGTATATCTATATACGTATATACAATGTTTCATAATAAATAATTCAAACAGTTTTCTTTACAGTCCTTGTTGAGTTGTTATCCAATACGTCCCCCAAAACAAAGCATCAATGGACCAAAAAATCGACACAATTTTTAATAGTCCTAAATTATAGAATCAACCCATGACAAGTTTCTGGACTTACTCAAGTCAAGGAATTTGATCAGTTGTCTGTAAACACGAAGAGGATCTGCTTGCCAATCCTCTAATCGGATGACGAGTACGCCATCACGTGAGAAGGCGTTCATCCAATCACGAGCGTACACATAATAGAGTCCCGCTTGGAGTTCGGGTATCAGCTTATACGGCTGAAAAATAGGATATAGCAATTTTTTTTGTAAGATCCAGGAGGCAATGATGAACATTATATTGTTTTTTCCGATGCCCACTTTTGTGCAGCAGCCGGATGGAGAAACGATAATGATACCCAAATCGATGCGCTAGTGCACTTTGGTAAGGCATTAATCCTCATCACCAGGTCCCTCGGTAAGGACCTAAAGCCGGCGGCCGTCTGGTTGCTTCTTTACAAGCATTTATGCTTTCTTAGCAGTCAGGTAAAGTAACCATCATCATCATCATCATCACCATCACCATCATCATACCAGGGTCATGTCGTTTTCAAGGCTCGTTAAGCTTTTTCGGCGTTTTCTTTTATGATCGATGACGGAAAGTGCAACACGCTTCACCTTTCTATATCTTATAGCACAGATCTCAGTGAATACGCGCAAGTGCTTTGTTTCGCGCAGTTGCCATTCATTTATATTTTCTTAAAACAAACCTTAAAGGGATAGTTGAGTTCTGTTGCATCGAGCGCTACACAAAATAATTTTTTTGTGAGATAATGAAAAACAGAGTGTCAAATTTGAAAGTACATAATATTTAAATGACAAAATCATCTTTGTTTGATCAAAATCGGTTCAGAGACGGCTGAAATATAACGATTTCTAATACTTGTGTACCACCACAAATATTAGATATTTTGAAAAATTTGAAAAAAACCGTTGAAAAAGACGAAATAACGCCTTTTACGTCGTATTTTGCCAATGCCGATGTTGGCTTTTTCGTTTACCCACAATTAGCCGGCTCACTTATTGTTATTTTTAATTAAATAATTAATTAACGGTCGCCGTGTTTTTTTGAAAGTGGAGCTGAATTGGTATGATCGTATTGGCTAAATTTCAGACATGTTGGGGTCTAAAATTACCTTCATAGCAATTTTAGGTTCTAAGAGGGCACTATAAATGTCATAGATAAGAATAAGAGCAATAACCATGCACTTTGAAGGCATTTGCGGTCTGAAAACAGAACTCAACTATCCCTTTAACACGATCGCAACTACGTTCCGTACCTTCGATTACATTTAACATCAAAACTGCACATAATTTATATGTTAAAACCAGCAGTGGAGTTATTGCAAAAAGTGAAACGGGTTTCAGATATCTTCTATGGGTGAGTGATCGATTTGTGTTCGAAACAGCACCCCTTGTAATTAGACAGCCCCCGAGGGCGTTATTTTTTCTGCGGCACAGATTGGGGTTAGGTGCGTGTTGAGCCTATTGGAAAGTTAAGGGTTAGGGTTAGGGTTAGGGTTAAATCAAGACCTCTTTTTTTTTTAAAGCACCAATCTGTGCCGCAGAAAAATATGACGCCCCCGGGGGATACTTAGATTTGGTTTGGACGGGGTGTGCTGCTCAATCCTCGAAACCCCTACCCATTATTAGGGGTCATTTGGGGGCATTTTTCTCGAAGTAATACAAATTTTTCAAAATATTTGGTGCTTTGGGGGTATTTGCCCCGCAAACACCTACAAATATTGCAATTTTTGGAAATTTTGAAAAGACGGACCCACTTTTTTTAATTGTATTTTTGTTAAAAGTGGGACCCATGTTTAGGGATTTTTTTGTGAAAAAGTGACCCATTAGAGCGGCACACCCCCGTATGTCCTAATATGTGAGTACCCCCTCCCCCGGGAGACAGCCATCTGAATTAATGCAAATAAGTTATAACCAATGCTAACAGGAGAAGATTGTAGGTCTAATGGAAGCCCATTCTTTGCTTTCAAAGTCCACTCTTTGCTACGATGGCTAAATGTGCATTTAAAACACAAATGGTGCGTCAGATCATGCACATAACAAACAAAAAACGAAATTAAAGCAAGTTGTTAGAGTAAAAACAGAATGTTGGCATCCACAAAGGAGGAGCACCAAAACAAAAAAAACAAAAAAAAATCGACCGTGTTTTATATCCCCAGCAACACCCATTCATGTTGTACCAGATGTTAATATATCCCCACCAAACACCCATTCATGTTGTACCTGACGGGCAAACAAAGGAAAATCAGCACACCGAAGGTTAGCGTACGGCTTAAAAGACATTTGATTACAAGACATTTCAGTGGAATGGGCCTACGTAAAACCTTCGCTGTACGCGGATTATTGTGTCAAGAAATTGTATGCATATTTTAATTTAAGGTTTTCCTATATAGGTGCCACTTTTTTTCTCCACAAGTCATTTATGATTAACCGTAAGAAGGTATTATATATATATATATGTGGGTAAAACTAACTTGTTGCAATGCTACTGTTCGTATGTTAAGTATAATTATGTTCAAGGAAACCCTTACTTCGTTGCTATTTTGTATTAAACCTTTTGTTTATATGTTCTTTGATATTCAGTTATTATATATATTTGGAAAAATACAGAAATAGAATCAAATCAAAAATCAACTGACAAGACCTTTTGGGAGCCTATTCATCAATTCTCTCCAGTTCTGCATAGCTTTTAAAAATACCACTTGTTTGTTAAATTATGTTTGACGAACACGGTGCGAGGAGGGGTCTTGAAACGGACCTCCCTTTTCATATTGAGAGAGAAAGAGGATATTGTTATTTGTTAAAGGCAGGCTTTCGCGGCCCTTTTCTTTTAGGGCAAGCAAGTTGCAGAGGTCCTATAATCATATTATATAAGATAAGATAAGATAAGACAAGATTAGATAAGATAAGATATTTATTCGTCTTTCTTGCAAATGTCACAAAGAGCATAACATTAGATCATTACACATTTATAATGCAAAGAAAAATATGTCAATGATAAAAACAAAGTGAACTAAAAGAAAGGCGAGGAGACCTTGGTAAAAGCAGAGCTTGTAAGTTTTAGGGTCCCCTCTGGACCAAATAATTGGTTGGTACACAAATAAGCAACTAAATAAACATGATGGGAGTAAATATTTGTGACTACTTAGAATACATTAAGAAAAAGGTGGTATAAGACACAAGAAATGCACATAAATCGGGAGACTCGACTAACAAGACGGGAGAACAGATATAAATATGAGAAATAATTTTTAAAATACAGCAAACCGACAATAGGCACAGCACTTGCATGTGTTAATTTGGGTTTTCATTTCAAGTTCATGTAAAAGCTTAAATTTTGGTACCACTGTAAAGGTAATGATCTATAAATCAATTTTGGTTCGAGTGTCAAGCACATAAGTAAAAAATATTCAAAATGGCCGCCAAAATCCAAAATGGCTGCCAATTTCTAGACAATCCTCACATAGTTGGATTAAACTCTCCATTTGAAGTCATTTAAGTGTTGAAACTGATGTTTTCAAGTCCAGTGAGATCAATAGACACACTTAGAATCTTATATGATTAATATATTTTGCTTAATTTGCATAAATTTGCATAAATTTCATGTTAAAAAAAAAAAAAAATCAAAAAATGAAACTTATAAAGGAACATATTGCATTATAAATATGGAATGAATAAGGGAATTACCATGAAACCTTCCAGAAATGTTCCAAGATACATTTTTAGCATGTCAGAAGAATATGGGATCAATAGCTCTTTGTTTTACAGAGTTATTATTCCCCAAACTAGAAGGTCTTTGAACTGCAATAAGCAGAAATAAAACTAGTCTGGCGCCCTCACGTGACAATAGTGAGAAAGTATCACCGTCTCCATATCTACATGAGACAGCACATTCTGCAAATCCTGCTGAAACTGGTTGTTTAGATTTGTTTCTCCAATCAGTTGGTCACGAGTGGTAGGTAAAGAATACATACTTTTATTAATTATAAGTAGAAATACAGGCTATTGCAAATCAGACAAGGAACAACGTTGGTATAGTCTATCCTACAAACTTGCATCGGAACATTTTCACAGTTTCAGCCCTGGATAACCTGGATCATAATCCTACATCACGCACTGCAAGCTCATTCTTCCATGGAACTGGTATCTCAATATTTCAGTTTCCTTCATCACAAAAGCCTGGGTTGGGACACGAATGTCGAGGGATCAACTCACAGAAAACAGGTGCATGCAGCAGTGAACCCACCCTGCCTCGTTCGTACACGTTTGTATCACCTGTGGGCCGAAATTTTGTCACCCAGCCTCCAGTGAAAGTTGTGCAAGCAGTGGCAACAGCACGAACAGGCATGGATGGCTGCAGTTAATGACATCCTATATGCGGATTGTGATACAGAAATACACACTCCAGCGATGTGGTCTTCCTACCATGCAGCTCGATCAGATACTGTTGGACAACCGGAAAAAAACATTGAGCCCTCCTGCCACTTTTCCATGAAAAGGCTGCCACTTCAGGAATGATTCGACATAGAATGAAAACAAGATATGCACATCAAGTTACTCTTCTGGTGCTTGACAGCCTTCTGAATTGAGCCTACAAAGACAGAGGAACGGAGAGGACTGGGTCATGGCAGCTTCCAAAGAAAGTCCAACATTCAAATTCTGGCTACTCGTATATCATATTCATGTTCATCCGGGCACATCGGGAGCGAAAGTTGGAACTCATGGTTACTACCCTGAGAAAGCTTGTGCCTCTGTTCTTTGCTCTAGATCACCAGAATGACGCCAGGTGGATACCAATCTTTATCCGAGACCTGGAAGGTCTACCAGACAGCATCAAGGAAGAGTTTGAGAAGGGACATTGGACACTAACTCGAAGCAATCACCGGTTCTCATCCTTACCAATCGATCAAGCACACGAGCAAGCCAACAAAAGGGTGAAAGGAGTTGGTGGCATTATTGGTCTCACAGAGAACCCCGATATGCTGGAACGCTGGATCATGACTGGCCCACAAATCAGCCGTGTCGTTGAGGAGTTCACTGGTGGGAACAATTACGATGATGTTGAAGAGCTCCCTCACCATGAGGAAGGATATGCATCTCAGCATCGATTTATACACCATACCAAAGATCTGATGGAGGTGTTGCTGAGCAATGGAAATCCTTTTGAGGAGCACAGTGGAATCCTGGTTACATTAGACGACAAGGTGTGTGTCTCCAGCTGCTGCAGAATCTATCCATGAAGTCGAGTCTATTGGACAAGATCAGTACAACAACTTCAGAGAGCATGTGCTTACCTCAAATTACACACCTCTGACAGCACCAATCAAACGAAACAACTTACTGTTGTTCCATGAGAAGAAAACACAAAAGAAGTCAGCAATTAATCTTAAAATGCAGCACTTCAAACGTCATGCAGAGCTTTATGGGCAAGCTTTTCTTGTACTAGACAGCCGCGGAGGGAATTTGGAGGAGTTTTTTCATCATGAATCTTCCCCATTCCCTCCTGCATTATCACATGAAGGGTCTCTCAACTCTTGTACCAAGTCAGATTTGTTGGCATATATCATGGAAGACACAACAAGTAGTACCATTCATGTCAGCAAGGAACTAGTTGCACCAGATTCTTACGACTTCATTGTTATTGACGGTGGAGCACTGATACACTCACTTCCTTGTACAGTTGTCCAAGGCAAGAACTTTGATTCATATTTCGACAAGGTATTCTGCCCAAGAATTTGCCACGACTTGAAGCGATCGACAAGAGTAGACATTGTCTGGGACCAGTATCGCGCACTGACAATCAAAGGAGGCACAAGAGAAAAACGTGGAAAGGGCATACGACAACAAGTATCTGGTTCTGCAAAACTTCCAGGAAATTGGCAGAAGTTTCTAACAAACAATGACAACAAGAAGGAACTATTCTCATTCTTGTCCAAGAAGATCATAGAACAACATTTCCCTGATGACAAGAGTGTCTACGTCACATTAGGTGATCAAGTGCTCCATGCTGGAAACGGTTCATCTATGGATCAGTGCAACAATGAGGAAGCTGACACACGTGTCTTAGTACATCTGCTCCACGCCCTCCAATCCTCTTCACTTGGGATGGTTTATACTGGAGACACTGATGTTGTCGTGATCC
>JAVYIG010009227.1:0-80434 GCA_035222895.1 Strongylocentrotus droebachiensis | reverse complement strand
CAACTTGAAACTCACTGGTCACCATGTTAATAATTGTTTTTAACCCTGCCCAGTTAGTTGCCCGTAGCAACGATTGAAGTGTGGTATTTATTAGAGCCTCTTAAAACTGAAAGAACATTTATTATGTGAATACAGGAAATGAGATACTCCTATCCTTTCTATCCTGTAGTCCCACATGTAAACTCACTTGTAAGGTTGTTCCATCAAACATTGACGAAACTAATCGGAAAAATCTATTTCCTGCCTTTCGGTTTATTACTTTTTAATTGCTTCTAAATAAATATTATGTTACATGCTGGGGAAATTTATGCCTACATTTAGACATTTGAAACAAAAAAAATGGATTGTTCAGTAGCATTGTAAAATCTTTTTTTGTTAGTGTGTTAAGAAAATACACTTTAAGATCTACCATAATTTGCAATAAATTTGTGTTCACTTATTGTTTGTTTTTGTCCTAAAAACTTGTCTTAATTCAAGTCTTAGCCAAGAAAGTGTAATGCTGCCTGTACATGTAAAGTACAATCTACCTTCAATTCTGAATGTATACTTAACATTTACATGTAGCTTGTTGTTTTCAAGTCGGCCCTTCAACCTTTCCGTTTCTGTAGAAACCGCCCAAAGCAACAACTTCAGCGATACAGGTTATAACTGAACGTTTTACAGCTAAGTCAACATTCCATACCATGTAATTGACGAGAATAAGAACTTAAGTGCATCTAAAGCGACAGAAGACAAAAGAGACAAGCGAGGGAGTCTCCAATTGGCAACAATTTGCACCCCTGCATCGATAAGGGTTTGTCTCCATCCGTGAATTGTGTTTTAGCTCCCGAGAAGCACCAGGGAGCTTATTTTTTGGACAAATTTGAGGGTCTGCCTTCTCTGATTGCATTCTTCCTTCCTCGCTAACATACCAGTTCCTAGACCTGTCACGAGTCATTGTCGCATCTAATGCCTCAGTCACACCTTTGCGTATTTGGCTTGTGTAGTGCTGCGTATTTATGGCAAGCCGTTTTAACATTTATTCCTACTGCTTGATTTGAAGAAATGAATCAAGAAATCAAATTCTTATAATCAAGAATTCAATTCTTGATGTCAAGAATTACCGTTTATTTACAACAGAAAATCATTTCTTGATATCAAGAAATAGGAATAATTGTTAAAACGGCTTGCCATAAATATGCAGCAAAACGCAAGCCGAATACCGGTACGCAAAGGTGTGACTGAGGCATAAATGCTCTCCTTGAAGCCCTAGAACTCTCCACAACCTTTCCAACACTTTTTTGTTTGTTTTTATGAGTAATAATGTAGGTTGTTGGGGGCATGCATTGTGCTCGTTTTTAACGTGCTTTCACATTAATGGGCATTGCTACATGACTTCAATTTGACTACGTGTAGATAAAAATGTAGGTCTAAATGAAATTTTGTGTCACATCTATTTAGATGTCTAGATGCAGTAGTTGTTGCTCAGTTGTCAGTAGGCCTGAGTCATGTCGGGATTTTCATAAACCGGGTCCCGACGGCCTTGCACCGATCGGGACCCGGTGTCCCGAAATCAGCTCGCAGGATTTGTCACTTGCTCTATAAAAAGCGCATATCATCAGTATGTCCCTTAAAAGTGACCTTTTTTATCAGTCAAATAAATCAACACATGCATACCTCGGCACAGATCGGTATATTCTTCCATTTGACATTATTTTAATCCATGATTGGCGATGTTTAGTGCCATTATCGTGCCTCTAAAATTAAAAAAACTGGAGCAAAAATAGAAAGACAACGATCGAGCCGCCATTTTTATTCATGCAGGTTGAATAAATCGGGTCAAAAAACATTAATGTTTGAATAATAAAACGGCTTTCTAAAAAGTACTCCTTTACAACATACCGATCGAATAATTTTTAAAAACAAAATAGATATTTTTTCTTTGATTTTGAACACCGCATGCTTCTTTCAAAAGCTGAAAATTACTTGGTAATCACAAGAAGTTTCGATACGGATAGCTGTTGCAAGGCAAGTTCCGACTAGTCTCGGAAAAATGCGCAGTGCTCCTTGTTAGCTGTAATGCGTGCCAGAACGAACCCAAACAAAGACGTGATCGTAACGAGAAAAAAATCATTAAAAACTACGAGAGCACAATTGGAAAGACAACTACTGCTCAAAATTACGATAATCAGATAAATAACTTGGACAAAGAATTCAATAATCGCCCAAGAAATGCCAAAGAAATTGTGATAATCGAGGAGTAACTGGGTACATTTTTATCGCAAGGGGCTTGCTGCAAATACTTGAATCCTTTGTTATACTGCTTTTTACCGTAGAGGGCGTTATTTGGTTTCTAGCCTCGTGTTAGAACACGAGGCTAGAAACCAAATAACGTGTAATTCGGACATATCAGCAGGCCCATTCCGATAATGATTGTACCTATAGTAACTCCTTAAATATCACTATTTCTGTGGCTTTTCTTGGACAACTATTGTATTATTCCTCCAAGTTATGTATCTGCTTACGATAATTTTGAGTAGTTGTCTTTCCAATTGTGCTCTCGTAGTTTTTAATGATTTTTTCTCGTTACGATCACGTCTTTGTTTGTGTTCGTTCTGGCACGGATTACAGCTAACTACGAGGAGCACTGCGCATTTTTCCGAGACTAGTCTGAACTTGCCTTGCAACAGCTATCCGTATCGAACTTCTTGTGATTACCAAGTAATTTTCAGCTTTTAAAAGAAGCATGCGGTGTTCAAAGTCAAAGAAATAATATCCATTTTGTCTTTTAAAAATTATTCGATCGGTATGTTGTAAAGAAGTACTTTTTAGAAAGCCGTTTTATTATTCAAACATTAATGTTTTTTTCAACCTGATTTATTAATCCTGGCGAGAGACCCGGCCAGTAAAGTAGCTAGCTAGCAGCTGGCAACAACAACCCCATGGGGCGAACTGCTTTGCAACCCATATTTATATCAGCAGTTCGGATTGATTCAGGATGAGCTAGAATATGATTGGTAACAATTAAATACTTAAGTTCAAGGTGAAATGATTTTAGTGGTGTGCAAAACTGCAATTTCTTACATATTTCATTATTTTTTTCGGAGCGTCGGTTCTCAAAAAACGAAACCGGGACCCGACGGCAACGGTCGGGTCCCGGTGTGATCGACCGTACCGACTCAAGCCTAGTTGTCAGGCCTCGGGCAAACGCTTTTAAAGTGAATCCAGGACTTCTTTACAGGTCATACATGTACATTCCATTGTTTTCTTTATACTGGCATTGTGGACATCAAAGTTTAGATTTTCAATGTATTGAAATAGGCTTTAGAGCAATATTTATAGCGTGTCTTAAGAATGGTATTGCATGTAAAATCATGGTGCTAGCCTAGTCTGCAATTTAACAAACTTTGTTGTGACTTTAAACAAATGCATTGTGACTTGAGTCAAGCCTAAAGCTTGACAACATTAGAAGCATCAAGTGAAAAGCTAGTAATGTTATATTGCCGATTTTGCCTGATATAGCACCAGCATGATGTGCATTAGCTAATGTGTATAATCATTCATGTTTGAAGCCCGTTGCCTAGCAACGGATGAAATTTATTGCTCACTGCTATCTTCCGAGGAACATGTGTTAATGTGAAGATATTGCTGGAGGCAGTTCGTCCATGGTTTGTCACAGTGAATCGGTTGATGCTCGGCAGATGGAGCAACATTTGATACATACCATATTTTAAACATATTTCGCTTCAAGAATGATTAATGTGTCAAAGCAAGTTACATGACTTATCTTTCATGGACAGCTAGGGAAATCTAGCGTTTGTAGCAAAATGCTGCATACAGCTACATACATTGTGAATATCCTTTTCATATTAAATAAGAAGACTTTTTAACCACTTCCCTTCAATAGATAACCAATCCTGCCAAAGACTATAAATACAGACTAAAATAACTCTTTTCTTTTTGCCTGAGAAATGGATAGATCACAGGGAAGTTTCTGTTTTGTTCACAAGGAAGATAGTCCTCTATAGACAGAAGGATGTTATCTTTGTGTTGAAGGATATGACTTCATACCTTATTGGCTCTCAGCAGACAATATAATGAAAAACATTTGGAAAAATACCATTATTTACTCTTAAAAGTTCACATATTGGCATTAAATACACTTTTTAAAGATCTTGTGACTCATACAAAATTAATCTGCATGCACACACATTATACTTCCTCCTTTTGATAGCACTGATCATTTCTCTTTTCCCATCTTGCCAATAATGGCATTCCTAATTTGTAACAGTCTTGAGCTATAGAAAGAAGTTTTGCTGAAAAATACAAGATTCCAATACAGTGTGTGTATGTGTACATGTACATTGTAGTTGTAGCACAGCACTCACATCTCATTATTAAAAGTAGACATTGATTAAAATACATGTAGACATTGCATGTCAAATGAAAGCTCATGATATAAATTATAAAGAAAGTGAAACTTTTCATATATTTTCCCTAAAATTACATATGTGACCACAATCAGACATTTAACATTGAATCTTGGGATCCCCACCCCCCCCCCCAAAAAAAAACGAATCATACAAACTGGGCGCTTCGATGATACATGTATGTAGGCGATTGAAGCGATGCCACTTCTTTTTTCACACAACGCCGTATCAACACACGCTAGTCGATCAATAGCAGGCATATTATCATCAATTTTAATGATTATTATCCATAAAATGAGTGAAATTGGGCCAGCAGAGCGCTTGAATCTCATTAAGAGTTAGAGTTTGATTTATTTGTCTGGTGTGAAGGGGGTTTGTCTTGAATGACAAGAGTCCATTGTGTCAAGGAGAGGATGTACCAATGAAAGCTATACATTCAACCCTACATACCAGGCATACCATTAATCACATGCCTCACATAGCAAGGGACAGTCTGATAAGTTCATTACTCGATGATACCATGGCAGCAGGTCTGGAGAAGAGATCTTGGGAGAGTGATATTTCAGACCTTCCATCGAGCCCACGCTGCCTGCCTGCCTGCATGTTGCTTACTCTTTGACTGCATTGGTAGCAAAGAGATATCTCTATGGGTGCGTTTAGCAACTTTTTTTTAGCCTATAATCAGCGTTTTCCAACATTCAGGCATCCTAATTTATGCACCGCCGTGGCGATCCAAATAAAAAAAGCTTGTGCCCTAGTTGACCTCCGAGCAACTCTCTGCTTCCGGGGTCAAACGGCGCAAAGCAGCTGCGCAGAGACAAGGCCTTCTTTACGGATCGTGATGAGTTGATAAACACAACATTTTGCAAATCACGTTTGTACACTATGTATCTATACAAACGCTGTTTTCTGAGTAGCAAAAGTTGGTAAACGCACCCATAGTGAGTGGTAGTAAAGTGATGTATAAACATAGCTCAGTGCTTGGGAGCCAGCACACAGTTGGGATCTAAAGTAGATGTAAAAGTGTCATTCTTGCTGATATACTGCCCCACATTTGGACAGATTTAATGGGGAAAGGTTTTTATTCTCTCTCTCTGCTCTTGCCTAATGGTAACCCCTATAGTTACTGGAAATGTATCAACATTTTGAGATTTATTTATCTCAGACGCTACACATGTAGGAAAGGAATTTATCTATTTGCTTGTTATTGTGTGTCAAAAAATTACTAATTTGGGCTAATGTATATATACATAAAAGAGAATATATTTTAAGGGAAAGACCACTCTGATATTCAGTTGGTTTTAATAGTAATAAATAAATAAAAGAAACAAGTCAGTGCAAGTTTGAGCAAACACCAATTAAAGATTGTTTAAGGTGATAAGGTGATATGGATCAAACACAAATTGGCAACTCTGTGATGTACATAACTATATCTCAGGGTGGACTTTCACTCTAAATATAAAAGCAAGAAAAATTGATTGAAAAGGGACAATGAAATATATCAAGAAGATTGAAAGTAGAAACCGCTAAAGAGAATAGTTCCATTCAGTCTTGATTAATATTGTGCTCAAGTACTGTAGGCTGTCAATATCTGATGATCAGGGTTGATAAGTATATGGCTTGATATTATCTACTTTTGTAGATTTTATATATTCACAATTGTAAATCAGAAATATTTACACAAGTAGTTTAGAAGTTACTTTTGTTACGCATTTCCTGTTGGATTTTGCATAATTTCATCATGGGTTTTAACAACATATTTTACACGCATTTTTATATTTCTATACTATTATGCATGGTTCGATTTATTTTGTCAAGAAAAAGACATCAATAGATTTGAACTGGAGTTGTTATGTTTGGTACATGTATACTTCTTATGTTTTACAATGACCTCTGTTACTACTAACTTGATCTATGTAATGTGTTTTCATTAGATTTGATAAACTAAGGAAACTGTCTTATAAACTAAGGATATTTAATGCCATAAAATGGAGCTAAAGATAGGCATTAACATTTCCCTTTATTTTGGTTGTTACAGCTTTGTTTAATAATGAAACCTACTGTAACAGCATACCTGTGTACCGGTATAAGATGTGAATAGTGATCACTGATCAATGTTCTATCCCATTAATTTAATCCCATAGAATCTTACAAATGTAATAGGCAAATCTCATACAAACTGCTATGGTATGCAGGCTCCAGCTAAGCAGGATTTGCAGATACATGTATCTGCATGTGAACTTTCAAACCACAAAATTAACATTTAAAATTGTTTGTCATTGTTTTCATTGTTTCAGTTTTGATATGTGATTGGTTTTTCCAAGGTAGTATGGCTGAAACAAATACTGTACATGAACATGATGCTACAGTTCACCACTACCTGTATATCATGTAGATGAGTGCCAAGACTAATGGGTGTCTATAGATAGAAGTTTTATGTTGCTGCATCTACCAGCAGTTCTTTCAGTGCAGCCATAAAAATGAAATTGAAACATAAGATATAGGATGTTAATGATTATTATAGGTTAACCCTCTTCATATTACACAGACGTACATGTAGGAGGGGAATCTGCCATATATATCCAAGAGTTTAATCCCCCCCCCCCCAAAGAATTAAAATTGTTTGCAAAAGAAACATACATGTATAGAAGGTGCGAGTATACTACCCACACCTTTTTAATATGAATTAGCTTTACTCATATTTTAGAGTGCACTTTCCAATTCAAACTTGTGTCTCTTTTCAGAAATAATATTTGAAGCTTATGGTATGGAGCCCTTAACTTAAATGTAGATGTACATGTAGATGTAGAGATCAAAACACTCACATTTATCAAGTCACACAGTAGGATCTTATTCTTTACATAATGACAAGCAAGTCAGCCCAACATAGCTATAAACCACAATACCATGTAGGCCTGCATTGGAACGTACATGTATAAAGTTGTCAGTTGTTAATCTAAATTGCCAGTTATTATGTAATGACATAGGCTAGGTGAACATCCTGTATCGAAGGATATGCAACGGATGCTGCATAGTGTACGTTGAACACGTGCATTGGTTGGCCCCTGACCACACGCAAAGAACTGAAATTGAAAGATAACTTCATTAATGAAAAAGAAAGTGAGCCATACATACTGTACATTGTAGGCCACTAGAACTGTAAGAAAAATATTGAAATTTATACTTTTCTTTGATCATATTAATGCATTAAAACAAATCTTTGTTATAAAAACTATACAAACAACGTATACATATTGATTGCATTTCTTTGTTTTTAACCAAATGTGGAAATAAATTGAATTGAATTGAATTGATTGTGTAATAAAATTATTCGGCGAATATCGGGGGGGGGGGGGGGGAGTGGGGGATGGAGGTGACACTGACAATTTCTGTTTTCTATCTACTTTTTTAATAGGGGTGTGAAAGTAGCCAACCAGATTGGGTTTTGCCATAGAGAGAGAGAGAGGGGAGGGGGGGGGGGGGGGACTGTAAAAAAACGGTTATGTTTTCATGAATTGTTACTTTATATAGAGCTCTAATGTAGTTTTCCTTTGAGATGCCTGGATATGGAATGATCTTAGCCAAGGACCTTGTGAGCCAAACCTGACTGACTGACTGACCCTTATTATGTAGGCCTATAAGATGTCCTGAGACAAGCTAGTATTGAGGCTGAGAGGTGACGAGAGAAGGCTTCATTCAGCAGAGGAATGGCTGCAGAGAGTGCAGGTTATATAGGTCATAGTCAAGTATATGGGATAGAGGGTGCGTTTATTGACCAACTTTTTGCCTAGAATCAGGTTTCTCAAACATCTTTCAGGCTAATTTTTAAGGTGATAAACATTTTGAATGTGACATACAGCCAGAATCACGTTTCTGAGACATGATAAATACAAAGCTGTTTTGAACCCCACACACAAATCGGACCTTCCCAGGCTTATTTCCGGTTCAGAGATAGCGCGCCATGTGTTGTTGTACAAGCATGTGTGTGTACTCGTCCATCTAGTTGACCAGTTGAATTCGATTTCACTGGGTGCCTGCCGTAGCAAACAGCAGATTTGACAAAAGACTTAACTCGGTTTCGTTGACAATCAGCCATGCATGAAGACTCTCGTCTACGGCTGATTGTCAACGAAACAGAGTTAAGTCTTTTGTTAATTTCGTTTATTGATACGGCAGGCAGCCAGTGAAAACGAATTCGTTTAATAGAATTATGGAAATGCAAGAACTACTTTAAACAAACAGAACTTTGTCATTCCTCGCTCATTTTTCCTGATTGAGGTGTCATATGAAAGGGCAGAAACTCAACTTTCTAGAAATGTTAATTTTTCTTCGAAATTTAGATACCGCCCGCCAGATGTCTTTTTGGTTTCCTTCCTTCAAATTGCTTTTAATCACTCATGCGTGAAATATGCATCATCTAAGTAGCATCAACGGAAAGAGGAGACTCTAAGCTTTCCAAATATGTATCATTCATTAATTATGGTTGTGATTAAGTTATGATAAAACATCAATACTTCTCGGTTTCGTTTTTTCTGGGACGCACTGTATAGGAAGATGGTTAACTTTATTATAAGCCTGGTACTTGAAAATATGCGAAGAGGGAGAAGGGTATTACCCTATCATTTACAATAATATAGAATAAGTTTAAATTAAAATCCAATCTTGATAGACTGGTGGACTGTTGGAAGTTTGAATGAAACAGACAAAAAATGAGACAGTTATCAATTTTCGAAAGTTGTAATCACTATACCGTAGGTATAAACGTAGTTCTTCAAATTGGCTGAATCTGTAATGTCTCTGTAGTGTAGTGGCGGACAACTTTCCCATTTTTTCAAAAACTAAAATGTTTAAATTTATGTCAATTTACTCTCATGTCTAGAAATCACTCTTAACTCAAGTTGTGAGAACTCTTATCTTCTCATTGTATACTAAAAGGCTTCACCAATAAGAGAAGATTTGCCTTTCAAAAAACTAGAGCACTGCAGCCCCTCCCCTCTCATCCTCATCCTAAATCTGTGTCAAGCTTCTTTGGTTGCTAAGCAACACTGCAACCCAAGCTTCGGGGAATGCCATGGAACAGGTCATAAAATAGGTCAAGTATTAGACATCAACAAGCTAGATCCTTCTCAAGATCCGATGATGTTACTCAATAAACTCTGCATTTAACATCGAGCGTGGGCTGATGTTGCTCAAGTATTTTGGCAAGAGTATGCAAGGTTGTGGGAAGTGAGAGATATTTTATATAATAATAATAATAATAATAATGATAATAAAATGGTACTTATATATGCTTTCCACCAAAGTCTCTAAGCGCTATAATAGGATGAAGTGGTGCATCTGGCATGCAATAAGATGTAGATTGTGTCAATTGCTATTACTGGCTTCAGTGATGTTAATCTTGGCAAGAAACACCATGCAGGTCTTACGTTTCATTTTCCTGGACTTAGGTTCGTCTTGCCAGAGATAATGTATGTTGGGTTTTTCCACAAGCTAAATTCATTGAAGGGATTCATCTCGGAAAATCTCTATTCTTTTTGGGTGGGGAGTGCTACAAAAAACAGTATACTACTGTTAAAAGAAGTTTCTTGATTTAATTTTACATGAACTTCTCATTAAAAACGAGCATTTCGAGGGATCAGTGACACAAAGCCGTAACTCCATTTTGGACATGGGAAATATATGTCACTGAGCAATTGGGCCTCAAGGAGTTATTAAGTCAATGTTTCACTAGCCATTGACTTCAATGGGGTGTTGGGTGGAGTTAAGTATTTGTGTTTCCTGGAAAGCCCACATTTTTCTGAACATTTTGACATCAAATACTCATTTTGGCAAAATATAGAGTTACGTCTTTGTGTCACTGAACCCTCGATTTGTACTTGCAGGATAGTAAAGACATGTTCATGCATTTTACAAATTAAAGTTACCCATAAACCATAGCCTAGATTACTCAGTCACGTTATGACTATCAGCAGCCATCAATAATTCATGATAAAACACTTATTACTTAAAAATGGAAGGTATCCGTGTTTCTATGAATGGGATTTTAATGTGATGACGAATTACTGTGTAAATATATAAAGTCGTGCAAGTATGCCTGTTATCACTGTCAACATAATGAGATTGTGTGTGTGTATAATGAAGACTATGCAAATTTAGCAATAAAATGTCTCAGAACTTCAGAAGTGGTCGCTATGTCCAGGAATAATGGATGCCTTGAGAGGATGAGTCACACCGATACATGTCCTGCAAACCTCCATTTCCTGATTGCTGAGTCAATAAAGTAGGCCTATATACCAACAAGACAAACATTGATTATGGCTGTTTAATTGGTGTTAATTTCATTGTAAACTTAAGATTGGGATTAATGGCATGTTTCAATGGAAATAATTATTTTTGAAAATTTGATGCTAGAAATAACGTACATGTACATGTAGGTGTCTACAATTAGTAGGCCTTAAAATGGTAGAAATGTACCTCCATGTACATGTATGTTTGCAGAATTGAGGGCTTTTAATTTTATGAAAGATACTTCATGTAGGTCTACATTGTAGTTTCAAAGAAACTGTTCATAACTTATTTTGCTTATCATTATTTGCTTATCTTTTTATCTATTTTTATTTTGTCTATCTTTTATTTTCTAAAATGCTCTTTAGAAAACCACTTTCAATAATTTGAAGAAAAAAAGTATTTTCCTCAATATCTATTGCTGTGTATGTTGTTGTTCGTTCTGCTGTCTTCGACACTTCAAACTGAATTTTGGCCATATACCCTGAATCATAGTTCAGTGTGGTTAGATGATAGGTATTAAAGGAAATGATTAATATTTTTGCAAGTCAAGACTAGATGTAGACAAAAGACTTTAGACAATATATTTTAATAGACAGGAAGTAATAGCAATAAGTGTTTATTGTTTGGAAAAACATTGTCTAGGTTTCGACAATTCTGTAATTTCTGTAAATGCCTAGATGTTAATGCCAATGGATACAGGATGGTACTGCTAAGCGTATGCTCTAGATGTGTAATGGCAGGGATCTAGCTTATTAACATACCCCCAACCGAGACAGTGATTATCATTAATAACACTCCCACACTCATCAAATGGTCTCCGTTTCGTAGAAATGACTCCACTTCAAAGTCTTCATGTGATGAATCAGTGACACATTGCCGTTTATGTAAACCCATTATGCTTCAATGCAATGGCGTAGCCAGAGTCCAGCCTTTGAGGGGCCCTTCAAAGGGGGGAGGTGAGGTAGTGGGGGGGGGGGGGGGGGGGGGTTGCACTGGTCTTACTTTATATACACAAATGTATGAATGTATGTATGTACAGTAGATAAATCTCAATGTGAAAGCATAACTTTGAATGGGATGAGGGTGGGGAAGACATGCAGTCATGTGTTGCCTCCCCCTTTCTCCTTTCCTTTTCTATTTTTTCTCCTTTTTTGTGCCATTTAATTAAAGTGGCACATGATCCTCCTGTGTAGTAACAACCACTGCTTCCACTTTGAGACCTTTTCATAGTCACCCAGCTTAGATATAGAACCAATGTTCATGGGCCATCAGTTATATCTCTGAACTTTTGTTAGAAAATGGTCATTCATAAAGAAAGAAAAAAAAGACCAACAAAAAGAAAGAAAAAAGAAAAAAAGGAAAAAAAAAAAAAAAAAAAAAGAAAGAAAGAAAGAAAGAAAAAAAAAAATCAAATTTGAAAAGAGGCATTTAAAATTCCCTTTAGTTTTTGTTGATTTTTTTGGATAAACGATGCCAGATTTTCCATGTGATGACAAGGTTTTATTGGCGGAACATGTGATCAGTCTCCATGTGTGCTTGGATATCCTGTTTGTGTAGAGTTGCTATTCTTGTTTTAGCCTTTCTCACAGATCGTCTTCTATAAATTTTGGAAATGTGTATATATACTGTAAATCTTTGTGTATAAGGCGCACTTTTTTGCCACCAAATCTAATTTTTTAATATTTTTTTTTAGTTTCTATTTATGGCGCTATGCCTGGCAATGTATCCCAGTTCAGTAATCCGTGTGTTGACTCACCGCTCGGAAACTAGAACAACACTCAAATTTGTCTGTCATCTTGGTTTGAAAGTAATCCAAGGTTTTATCCTAGGTACTCTACTGTTTTTAATTTACATTAATGATCTTACACATTCTTCTAAAAAAAGTTCACAAGCAGAAATCGGCGCCTTCAACTGCACCTCAATGTTAAATGAAAGTCCTTCCCTGCATGTGTTTTCGTTTTGGAAAAAAAAAAAAAAAAAAAAAAATCCCCTTTTTTTTCCTTCCTGGTCTTCAAAATAGGGGTGCGCCTTATACACAGATGCGCCTTATACACCGAGATTTAAGGGTAGTAATATTTTTTGCCTTTTTAGCTTTCTCATATAAAATTTATGTACATCTCCACAGATCCATGAACTACACAAAATAAACTTTCTCTAGATACAAAATTGTAACCTCTATAGTAGGATAACCATTTGCAAACCATATTTACTTGTCAGGTATGATTTGTTGGATATCAGTCAGAGATATTTATGGTCAAGGAAAAATTTACAGGAATGTGAGGAATGTTTATGACAACCTCGTTGAAGAATGCCTTCAAAATGGTTCAGAGCTACTAAATTGAGTTAATTTCACAGTCTGTGAACATTTGATTCCTTCAAGCTCCAATAAAAACATGATCTCATCCTAAAATGTATTTTGCTATAAATATTAGAACTGCTGACCTTTCATTTGTACTACTGTAGGTTCTGAAAAGTTGACAGCAAACATTATTTATATCAACATTTACACTCTTTGCCCCTGACACACACACACAGTGATATTTATTGTAATCTTACTTTTAAGTTTAACATAATCAATGTTTGTATGAAGATTATTTAATCTTCTAAAGTATTGAACATTTTCTTTTGAATTAAGAATGAATGGCAATCAATATTTTTCAAAGAATAGATATTTTATAAAGTAATTTTTAGACATTTTCCACCTCAGCATTACCCCAGCTTATTGCTGAAATATGAAATAGAATGTTTGTTGATTGGTGATAAAAAAAAACTATTACCTTTAAAAAACCTTTATAGCAAAAATAAGCATACATTACTGATTATCCTTCAAAATCCTTGTCATATGTTAGGCCCATTTTTGGGGGCCGCCTCCTATTTTTTTTTTTTTTTTTAGGTGAAATTTTTGATTTTTTGTTGTTGAATTTTTTGATTTTTTTTTTTGTTAAAGAAAAAAAACATGAAACACACTGCTAAAACGGATCTATTTCTGATTTAAAAAAAAAAAAAAAAAATGTCGGCCGCCATCTTGAAAAATAGCCCGAATGTCAGGGAAAATGTACCGAGCGGCCATTTTGAGCGGCCATTTTGAAAGAAAAAAAAAGGAAAAAAAAGGACCTCCTCCTTCCTATTTTTCGAAAAAAACAGGACGCTAAACATTTTTTTTTTTTTTTTTGGCCTTAGTACATGCACTTGCAGAACCTCATACTGCAGCAGGTTGATATAAATCTACATTATAATACCGTATATATGTAAAGTCATTTTGGTTTCTGGAAAGCTATTAGACATAGTCTGGTGAATACGAGATTATATACGTTCAACTCGAGAGAGTGGGTTCTAATGTTTATCAGGGGCTCAGAAAAGGTTCTTAAGAAGCCTTAACAAGCACAACCTGCATGTATTTGAGCTTACTTGAAATACTGACCTCTTTTTATGTTTGTATTAGCCTACATATAAATGGCAAATTTGATATTCCTTTCTTGGAAATTTGTATTTAAAAGCTATTACATATTATATGTACTGAAAAATTGGTCATATTCTAAATCTTCATGAATTTGTGTAAAGCGGGAGAAAAAAGAGGAAGAAGAAAAAATGTTTGCATGTTGAGAGCAGAATTTAATTCAGATCATATTTATAGGCCTCAGCAGAGGGGTGATCTTGATCTCCATGTTAATACAGGATGGTGAAAGATTTTGAGATGTACAGTTTGTATTTCAATTCATATAAAAGGTATGAATAGTGAATACCCAGAGCGTCAACTTGTGATGGTATTTAAAAAATATGAATCAGTAATTTGATAGGTGAATGTTTATATCAAATCCATAACTGTATGCCATTTTCAAAGAACTGATTTCTTTAACTATAGACAAAATCTCTACTCATGGGCAGATAGGGGGTGGGGTGGGGGGGGGGGGGGTGGGTGATTGAAGTGTACACTTTCCCACACTGATTAAAACACTCACAATATTTGAAGTGATGTTTTAATGAGCTGAACACTTTTGATATAAAGCAGATCCCACACCAGCCGGCCGGTCAACTCCTTCAATTATTAACTTCCCATTATTGAAGGGAGGAGCTGTGTATTGAAGTCCTGCTGGTAGTAGTCTACACCAATTTATGGGAGAGTGATATTGGGTTGCACTTCAGAAATGAAAAATATTTTTATGAGCTTTTCTTCTTCTTTTAAAGGGACTGTTTAGCAAACATATCTTGATGTAAAATGAGTTGAATCCCAGTACAAGCAGTGGTGTATTCAGAATAGGCTTGAGCCGGCACACATCCTCCCCTTAAATACCCAGACAAAAATACAAAGAAAATTTGACTGGGCTTATGACACATATCCCTGCCCAGGGAAAAAAATACTCAAAAAATTTCTGGGGCTACTTTTCAAGCCTGCTTGCATAAAAGTAACACTCTTTAATTTGTTTTGCATTGAACTCTATGCAAAATTTTGGGACTCTTTTAAGACTTTCGGGGGCTCTTTTGGGCACTTCGGGGGCTTATCCGCCCCAAGCCCAGTGTATTTTTCCCCTGTGCCTATCTATATTAAAAAGCCTAAGTTTAGGGTTAGAAATTTGAATGTGACTTTGGGTACAGCTGAGTGCAAATGTTTCTCTTTAAAAGAAGTGTATCTATGAGTGCCATGAGGTTGGTTATCATAATTATTTATTAATTCTTTTCTTCTTCATCATATTTAAAATTTATTAATTATTAATCATATATATATATTTTTATATATTTTATTATTAGTAGTATTATTTATCATTATTTTGTTTTGTTTTGAGGGGGATATTTGCTCTATCATGTACATGACCTGATATTTGACTATAATGGAGTCACCTTGTACTCTATTCACAGTCATGAGATAGGTAAGTGTTCTGATAAGTGACCTGAGCTGGAATGGCTACCTGTGATGCCCCCCTGGTGTACCCCTAAGGCCTGTCATCATCAGCTCCAGTTTGCCAAATAACCCAGTATACTCAGACTCTGGATATTATCCCGAAGCTCAAACTTGCGTCTTCACCAGACCGATGCGCTCATCACAAACTACCTCGGACAGGCGCATATTAACCCGCTATTTCCTAAATAGCGGGATATTTTTTAAACATGACCAAGATTTCTCTGGATATTTCAACTGTGGGCTGTTGAAGGCACAAATTAACTGGCTGATGAAAGCACAAATTAGCTGGCTAATTTGAGATCGGAACAGTTTTAAAAAAGGGTTATTTGGCAAACTCAAACTGATGAAAACAGGCCTCTCGTGTACCTCTAGTGAAACCCCTGTAGAGAGCATTAGGGATTCAAGACTGGTTATTATTACCATGGGAGAGCTCTATTGGGTCAGTTGTGTTTATTATGTAGTGGGATCCCATTATCATACATGTAGCCTTAAAATATGGGGTCATCATATATATTTAGAGCCAGTTTCTCTGTGTACACTATAAACATAGTCAGAAGGCAGAATCGGTTGTGAATCTTTCGCCTCCTGTGGAGCTGTGTGTACGTGTTTGACTTGTACAGTTAATAATAATATAATATCAAATATTTAGGAGCGCTAAAAACAATAAGTAACATAGCGCTTACAAATACAAATATATGAAAAGAGGACAAAAATGAACAGTACAGGAAGTATATCACATAGATCATTGGGGAAAAGGGTGAGTTTTGAGGGATCTTTTGAAGGTGGCAAGACAGGTAATTTCCCTTATAGTTGCTTACAGTTGCTCTACATGTAATCTGACACTCCTTACTTTCAGTTTTCATGGATGTCTTATTATTACACTCACATCATTTTCATCTACACTATGCTCTTGACATTTAATTTTGATATTTCCTCATTTTACTAACTTTATAAATGTCTATGCTATTTATTTATTTATTTATCTATGTATCTATTTCCTTATGAGGAGGACTTGTTCATTAATTGTATTGATCTTTGAAAGTTTATATCTGCCTTGAAATATAACAACTTCCAATACAGAGGAATGATAATACTGGTAATATGTGACGTACATTTTCTGTGCCCTATTGATAACTGAGCGACATACCCATGCTGAGGTGTACCCATATGCATAGGTGATACGGCAGTGTGGCTGTAAGGTGTTCCTGAAGGAAAAATTAGTTATTGGATCAGTGATGCAAGGAGTTTAGCAGTCTATAACGCCGCATTACGTGGTATGGTGGCCTGTAAATTAACTTCACACTTGGGTATAATTGAAATCGGCACCTATGACAAGGCTTGCTAAATGAGCTATCAGCTTTTGAAGAGTAAGTGTGATGATGTGAATAGAGAAGAAGAAGAGGGAGCATGTGATGGAGTTTATAATAAGAGGATGAGATGGAGGATGATGATAGAGTGAGGAATGTTGATCAAAGGATATTATGGTTCAAAGCAAATGAGATATACCTAGCTGAAGTGGGTGCAATTTGAAAAGATACCATAAATCTCTGCGTATAAGATGCACTTTTTCCCGCCCCCCAAACAAAAATCAAAAGTCGGGGGTGCGTCTTATACATGGGCACTAACAACAACAAAAAATTCTTGGCCCAAAAAATAGGGGTGCGTCTTATACACAGAGATTTACGGTAATCATTTTGGCAAGAGATAGAGGATGGACAACAAGTTGAGTTAATCTACATGTATAGAGGAAATATTTCATGTTTAATATTATTAATGATTAATTAGTTGACTTTGTAGATTTTAGAATAGACGGATTACAAATGTAACATGGATAACATGATATGTAAAATGTGGAAATATTTAAGATTTGAACTTGATTTGATAGTTATAATTAGAAAAGAATAGGTCCATTACTTGCTTGGAGTATTGATCATGTATGTAATTGATTGAGGAATGAATTATACTATAATGCATGCAGCAGCTGTTTAGGTGTAAAATATACTGTCAGTCAACAAGAGAGGGCGCTATAGCCTTTTACTCTGGTGCTTGCTTGAGTCCATTGAGTCTTGCAGCAAAGGAGATTGAAACTTTTTTTTTTTTTTTTTTAAAGCTTTTTTGCCTTTATTCAGATCTTCATAATTATACAAAATGATGAATAGGAACACAACTGTTCTTACAGTATAAACATACATGTAGTACATTGTCTCATACATTATAAACACAGACATATTTAAAAAATATTTTCCATAAGTATCCAAACTAATATAGTACACATTCAAACAAGTGTACAGAATGTGCCCCAATTCCTTTAAAAAAAGGAGAAGGTGACGGTAATACTTAAATACAACATTATAAAAAGGAACAATTTTTACAACATAATATGCAAATTAATTAGTTCAATATAAATTAAGCAATCTGAACAAAGATTTTCTTTTATAAACAAAAAGTATAAGGTGAAGGTGCTGCTTCATAACCCATGACAAAATATGTTATATTTACATATACTAATACGGTGCATTTTTCATGCTAACTATATAAGGGTCTTGTATCAGTGGAGGTCTGTAACTATACCGTTATTTAAAAAATATATAAATATGAACTATAAAAAAACAAACAAACACGATAGCAGATAAATGTTCGGATCGATGGGAAAGTGAGTGAGTGAACAGGAAACAGGAATTACAATATAATTATATACAATCAGTTCCCCTGTCTTAAGGGGTAAAATTTTCCCATTTTTGATAATGTATTGGCAGTTTGTCCTTTAATTTTGCTTTTTCATGTTCAACTTTTTTTGAGTTCTCTACAGCCTTACATATTTCTTTACTAGTTGGGAACTTTCCATTTTTACGATTACTGTAAATCATATATTTGACCATAATCAATACATGATTTAACAATATATTATCTTTCATATTTTTTCTGAAACCAAGCAACACATCAATCCATTGCATATTAAGAAACTGAAACATCTTTAAACTGTTTCCCATCTCATTCCATATTCTGGTCCCTTCAGAACATTCAAAGAAGATATGACGATAGGTTTCTACTTCTTTTCTACAAAAGGAACATAAATTTGACCGTATTAAACCAAAAAGATACAATTTATCATTACAAAATATGATGTTATGTAAAAGTTTATACTGAAATTCCCTTAACTTCCCATCTAGAGTGGAAAATCTGGGGATTGAGAAACATGTTGTAGTTTCCGACTTATCTAGATTTAAAGCTATTACCTCTGGATGTTTAAAAGCAAATGCATCTTGTATTATAGCAATAAAAATGTTATAGAGCATTTTGGAAGAGACAGACTCAAAAGAATATACTGTTTTGTTAATGATAAAGTTAATGTTGGAAAGATCAACAGTGTCATTTAGAGTATCATCTCTCCCTCTGCAAATCCTCTTAATCTTCCAGGCAGCTGGCAATTTGGTGTATAGATCATTAAGCAAAAACAGATCGTCTACATTAAGACCTTTCCTTATGAAATAGTCCCCTGATCTCATATCACCTTCTGCGTCGGTCAAATGTTTAACTTGAAAAATGTTCACATGAAATAATTTTGCATTAAAAGGAATTATCCTACCTTCAATAAAAGTATTGTTAAAGATAATTTGATTTTCATTATGTGTTTCTTTTACAATATATTCCTTCTCCTTTAGATAATTCCAGATGTTCAAAAAATCCAAGTATAGATTGGGTGCCTTAATATTGATTGTTTTGGGATTATAATTGCAAAAAAATATTAACTTTCCTCCTACCGTTCTGAATATATATTCGAAAAATTGTTTCCATTTCATGTCATTATTGCCACCAAGCAGTTTCTTAATCCACACTACACGCTGTGCATAGATCATGTACTTGAAATTCAACATTTTCAAACCCCCTTTATCATAATTCAAATATAAAATATTCCTTTTTATCTTATCATGTCCATTCCATATAAAATTGAAACATATCTTTTCAACTTCTTTGAAAACACTTGGTGGTACCGACATTATAGAAGACACATATAGTAATTTAGAGATTGCAAAAACTTTAACCAATTGAATTTTCCCAAAAAGTGTTAAATCCCGTTGCTTCCACCACCCTAACAATCTTTTTATTTTGCTCAGTATTTCCTTATAATTCATTTCTTCTTTAACATTAATATCCAAAGAGAAATATATTCCAAGAACTTTTACCAGAGAAACCATCTTACCCAATGTTATACCAGTCAAATTTTCATTACTGTGACTAGAAGAACCAAGCTTCATAATTTGTGTTTTGTCCCTATTAATTTTTAATCCAGATACGTGAGAGAAACTGCTTTGGGGTGAAATTGCATAGCGCCATCTACTGTTGATTGTGAGCATAACACTCACAAAAGTAATTGCAAAGCGTCATCTACTGTTGATTGTGAGCATAACACTCACAAAAGTAATTGCATAGCGTCATCTACTGTTGATTGTGAGCATAACACTCACAAAAGTAATATATTTCTTCTCAAGAAATGTGTTGTGTCAAGGAGTTTATATCTAATTTATGACCATTCTCCCATTTGTTTGTCAAACCATTAAGGATAATTTACTAGTAATGGCAGTTTGTGACTGTCAGGGCATATAATGTAGGAGGCCTCCTGTTTCAAAATTCTTGATCTAGTTTGGAGTTTTAACCAATCTGCATTTTATAAGGTTATAATTAAACATAATTGTACTGAAACATTGAGTAGGGAAAGGTCCCTGCATTGAGCAGAGTGAATTAAAACCCTGTGCCTACACTCTATACAGATGTCCTATATATATGGATTGCATAGAGAGAAACATTATTTAGGAGCCCATTGTGTTCTATTATAGGGTCATCAATCTACTCATATTTTCATCAGGAAGTTTTTCTTTTTCGGCAAAGGAGGAAGAGAAAGAATAACGGTAGGACTAACAAATTGATATCCTATTGAGCTCTGTTGAGCAGAGGAATATAAAGGCTATCAGTGACCTCAGTCAAATGTTGTTGTTGTTTTGTTTCCTCTGTTTCCTGCCACTGGCTGATGATGTTCGATGTTAGAGATCGAAAGTATATCAGTTTACATTCCAAACAATTTTTTTTGATCTTTGTTCACTCCACACTTTTGAAAGTAAGCAAAGTTTGTTCCCAGTCTGCTTTTTAAAGGAAATCAATTATTTGATGCATAAAATCGTCGCTGTTTTCACGAAGTGACGGTAGTGAAAAAAAATTGCATTCACTTTGCGTGACGATTTTCCTCACTACCGTCACTTCGTGAAAACAAGGACGAAATGAAAGTGATCTAGCCATACAAGGCCAGGCCTGTGTGCATTAAAGGTACTCACCAATTTTCCACTTATTCACATGCTTATCTTGTGCATAATCCATTGAAAAATGTAATCATATTATTTATTATGGGTTGAGATGATAATGATTTCTGTTATCATCTTTGGCTTTGCCCCGACCCTCTTTGGAAGTAAATGTGAAAGGAGTATCAGAGGATAGGGACAGGAGGTGAGCTTGAGCAGCAATATATAGGAACAAACAAAATAATAAAGGCAAAATATTGAAAAGTGTGGTAGCCTGGTAGGCTTAATAAGTAACAAGTTTTGTCATTGCTCCTCCGTTAACACTCCCGCAGCCTGGCGCTACATGGATTACCAAGTCATTTCACAGTTTATCAAGGTCTCAATTGAAAGTCGCTGCTTCCATGCAGGTAGTCCCACTGTTCTGTAGCTACCAACCTGAATATATCTAGGACCCTCTTTCTTGGCATAACCTGTATGTATGAAGAGATCAAAAGGGGTCACTGGGCTGATGGCTTTATCATACACATGGTTCAGATGGCAATTATTGACACAATAAGGTGCATAGGGATACACCTATCTTAAAGGTTGTAAGACATTTCTGTGACAACAAAACAGTAGGTACTCTTTATATTTTATAGTAATTATAGAAAAATCTTTTACTTGTTTTGTAGACAGATATATCCAAGCATGTACTGTACAAATACCATCATCCCATATTAGCACAGGAGATACAGTAGTTTGTGAAAGCGGGAGCAAATTATGATACATTTTTTTAATACTCTGTGTTACAGAAAAACCTTATGATTGAATATTCTTTCGCTTTTCGGTGTGAATTGTCTTAAATACAGTAACTGTTTTGGATATATGAAAGTCAGACTTGCCTGATGCCTTAGAACCTACATGTAGACCAGTCCATGTCTTGGATGCAGTTGGCCTATTTTAGAACAGAGAGAGAATGCATGTAGGCTGAGACAGGAACAATAGTAAGACTGTTCCTTGGTCCAGGTCTCAAAGAAAAGACTTGTCTTGTACTGCCCTCCAAGGTCACGTAAGGTCACACATGCTCTCTATTGCAATCCCTTTAACTTCATACATGCTTCAACCAGGGGTGCATTCAGGAGTGCGCAAACCAGGGGGCATGGTGTTCCTACAGTATACGTTGCTGACAAATTAAGATGAACTCAAGATTTAAAAATTGAACAACACCAACAACAACAAAACAACTAAGAATTCATCAGGATTTCAATACTGAAAAAGTCATCATATCAAAATGAGGGGTGGGACACATTTTGGAGTCGTGTTTCAAAAGAGAGAGAGAGAGAGGTGGGGGCTGGTTGTGCCCCTATATCAGCCAGTGCTTCACTTACAGTATGTCCCTTTAAAGAGAAAAATGAACTTCTGAAGTCTTCTAGTAAGAGTGAACAATATACTTTGTGAGCTTGCACATGCAAAATAGTAACCATTTTGCATGGAAATTATAAATTATTGCTCTTGAAATTTCATCATTTTCCCAATATACTACAACTTTGTCATTATTTGGTCAAACCAAGAAAACTAAAGCCTAATATCTCCTTGGTCAAACTAATTAGTAGATCTCATGTCTATCTTGATAGATGATAGCCTACATCAGTTTTAAATTGCATCCATGTATGATATGTACTTGTACATGTGGTACTGTATATATTATTTACAAAGAAAGACAGATATTACTTTCTATTGTTGTAAATTCTCTACTAATCTATATCCATACATTGTTTACATTTGGGGAGCTTCAATGATTAATTGTGGTATTTTATACTGTTTATGTTTGTAAACAGTCATTATGCTCTGCTTCATTCACATTCAAGATTTGTTTACCTTCCCTCTGGCTCTGCATTGTAAATAAATCTATTTAGACCTATACTATTAATTTGTTTTTCTGTTTACTCTGTTCCAGTTTTCTGGTAACCTTGTCTCCAATAAATATTTGTTTTGAAGAGCAAAAACAAAAATATTGCAGCCTGCTTTATTGAGTTATTCAGTTTTCATATTTGTCATTGATTTATTCATTGATGTACATCAATATGAAAGTACTGATGCAGAAAAATAATCTCTGTAAATATCAAGGGCAATACTATTATGTCTAATCAAAATAAACAGTTAAATTGAGAATATTAGGAGAGTTTGTTTTTGTAAAGAGTGAAGTCTTATACTGGTTTACAGTTTTCAAAATGTACAGACTGCTTTTCTGAAATTTGTTTGGGGGTAATGGGGGTAATTGATCTGGGCTTTATTTATTTTGTGTTAGGCGCTTTATAAATCCAGATTATAATTGTTCATTTGATAAAAAGTATAGTGTTAGGGTTGTAATTGGGTTTGGCTTTAGGTATTTGGTTAGGATTAAAGTTAGTTATAGCGTTAGTTAAGGTTAGGGTTATGGTGTTAGATCCAGGGTTGAAGTTAGGACTAATAACCAAATGGTAGTTGTAGCAGGAGCAAGAGTCATTATGAACCAAGAACTGGAAAAACAGGCCAGCAGTAATCAAGAAAATCAGACTAAGTATATTTCCAAAGCCTCTGGTGTTAGATGATGAAATGGAATATGGACCCAGTATTATTGGTGAATCTGAATTGAAGTGCCATGTGCATGACACAATCGTTATGGTCGTATTTGGGATCCATTGCTGATCAAATATGAACTGTAGAAAATATGTAGGACGGCTCTGAGCTGAGCTTAGAAAGGGAACCACTTGACCTCTTTCCTCTGACTCTGAGGGTGAATGAATGAAGGGAAAGAGTGAATGACTTCAATGATCTGAAAAGATGAGAGAGAATGAGTTGAATAAATGGAAGGGGTGGTGAGAGAGAGAGAGAGATCTGGAGAGAGGGAGAGAGAAAGATATTAAAGGAGGAAGAGATGGTGAGAGAGAGAGCAAGAAAGAAAGAGAGAAAGAGGGAGAGAGAAAGATATTAAAGGAGGAAGAGATGGTGAGAGAGAGAGCAAGAAAGAAAGAGAGAAAGAGGGAGAGAGAAAGATATTAAAGACCGTCACCACTACTGGGCGAGAAGGGATTAGACCACACAGAGAGCCATCGAGGTCACTGTGACAGGTGGCTATCTCATTAACTCAGCTCTCATTTAACATAAGAAAAAGAGGATCATGGGGGACCAACAGGCACCGATTGAGGAACTTTTCAATATAGAGGGAGCAAGTAGTTACAAGTAGGACAGTGTCCCTTTAAAGGAGGAAGAGATGGTGAGAGAGAGAGCAAGAAAGAAAGAGAGAAAGAGGGAGAGAGATGACGATGGCGAGCAGGAGGGGGAAGGAGTCTAATGGTTGTACATGTATCTTGTAGTAGGCACTTACTGTTAATCCATATTTCAAATGAATCCCTCTAATTCTCATTTTTTCCTACAACTTTTCTTGGGAAATTTCATCCCCTCCTATATGTAAAGTTTGCCCTCCAGATAATCCCTTGAGCACTGCTTTCTTTTCTCAGGGAATTGTGAATTAACCCACTCCTGTTAATCCCCTGAATCCCTTGTAGTATGATTGTTCTCCTAGTAGCTCTGGAAAGCACACTCTTTGGAGTGTTGGATTGGTATATCAGATTAATCTCCTCAAGATGTTTTGACTGACCGATTGATACTAGTCTGCAAGCACAGACCCTGATCAGTCGTAAAAGTGAGTCTGCACTATAAGACTACCATAGGCCATGTACTGTAGCTGCTCCTATATTGACACAACCAGTAGGTAGCTGGGCTAGACTTCTCTCAAGGCACAATGATTTTTTGATTAAGTGTCAAATTAGGGTCTGTGCCTGCAGACTAGATTGATACAGCAATTATGCTCTAAAGAGTAGGATGGGTTGAACTAATGGGTTCTAGACTAGTCTGAAAACACAGACTCTGTTATGACAAGCAAAACTCTCTGATTTGAGCAAAGAGTAAATCAAATGAGCTTGATTTTGTAAATTACATGCAGCATTGGATATATAATGTTTTTTTTTGTAAGTGTAATAAAGTGAATTTAACTTTCTGAAATTTGAAGTGGAAATGATTTGTAAACTTACTTACGGTGTCCATTTTAATTTTAATTTCAAAATTCAAAAGTAATTTATAATGCATCTTGTCCCACAATGAAGAGTGTCATTATATTGTTATGATTCATTTAGTAAACAATGGCATAAACTATAACATTATGTTAGTTACATTCCCCCTCTTTCCTCTTTTAATACTGGGAATGAAAAGCGCTGCCCCTCAACCATGGCTGAATGTTGAGGTGCTCAATCATTCAATATTCCATTTGTAAAACAAGTAAAGAAGTAAAAATGGAAGAAGAATTTTAGACATAAAGGGGATAATGTGAGAAGTGATAGCACATGCAAGGCTGATAATAACACAATGGCAGAAATGATACAAATTGTTATGACCAAAATGATTGTGTATACACATTGCAAACATATCCATATGCTTCCAGGATGTTATAATGGCCAAAGCCATAGGCCAAGAATAAGGACATTCATTCATTCATCCATATGATGGAAGTCATAACAAATAGATGGATTTAGGTGAACACATGGAAATGGTTGAGACCTCACACATTGAATCCTAAACACATCAATGTCCAGTCCAGATTGATTTGACCAGGGACTGACCAGATCCAGACAGGAAGTGACCACTCAATGCTAGGCCAAATAAACAAGCTAAGGATCATCTTTGTTGACTGGAGGAGGAAAGGTAGGAAGGGGTGGGGGGAGGGTGGGATGGGTTGCAGGATTGGTAGTAGTTTCATGATGGACCTACCAAGGGGTTACTATGGTTTCATGGACCCAGGAGACCTCTCTCCTACCATGTAGTATGTCCATACTACGGACCTACCATGAATGGACATACATTTACTTGAGCTTCATACCAAGAAGTTGCTAGTAACTTCTTGTTCATACTACATTATGTCAAATCCATGTGCAGGCACATCCTGTACTCCTGTCATTCTGATTGGGTTCAACCTGGTTGAACTCTGATCAGAATATAAGACATATTTTCTGATTTTTTAACAAGAACTAAATATATGAGATAAATCCCCAGAATAAAGTAGGCCTAGATATTTCCCCAAACTTCTTAATGTGCTTGTGAAAAGGGGTTGTAAGAAATAGGTATCAGAGTATCTTGCTATTTTCACCTTTGATAAAAGAATATTATAGGGCTTATATTGATTTTGTGTGTGTGTGTGTGGGGGGGGGGGGAGGGGGCATGAGGGTTGCAAAACTATTCTAAATAAGTTTAAACTGAAAGCTTGTGGACTCTAACCTGACCTGTCCCCAATTCAGGTATCAGGAAATGACATAGCTTCAATGAAAGAGATAACTAGAACCCCTTCAATCCCTCATCACACATCGCTTCGTCACCGTTATGCATCTACGAGAGGACACGTACTCCTACCCCTACGCTCAAGCATTAGCTGCATCCGCAGTACAAGTTAGTTTTCTGGAACTTGGAAGTCAGTTAGTTGTTTATTATGTTCACAAGAACAGATTCTCTATTCCTGGAATTAAAACAGTTTGTTCACCTGTAGAAAGTCAGAAGAATATTGTCAAATGGGATTGCAAATACTTTCGAGAAATCGAAGCAATTTCAACGCGCTATTGAAAGATCATGTTTGGATTTTGTAATACGAAAAGAAAGTGATACAATAAAAGGTAATGGAAGAAAAACATCCATATTGTATTCCAGTTTGCTTTATATCTAGAACATAAAAAGTGAAACAATGTTTTCCCTCTCTTTTCAAAACAATTATATATTAATTCATGTTATTCCTGTGAGTCTCTAGAATTGCATGTACAAATACATGAACTTCAAGTCATTGTAGATTCAGCAAATTTGAGAAAATTAGGTCTCATTTCCAGTGCTTGAATCATTTGAAAGATGAAGTTTATACGTCATATAATCTGTAGATGATTTCATCGGGTCACATAGTACTACTTGGATACAAGTAATCTCTAGATCGGATAAAAGCAGGCAATGAAAGATATACAGATATGCGTCATATTCTCCTTTGGGGTACCGGTATACTGTCTCTCTGCATGTGATCTTTCCTGAAATTTGTGCTTATTTTTCATGCCATGTGAACAGTGAAGTGCATTGAAGAAAATGTACCTAGTAAAGTTGTTTCATGTACATTGTTCTTATTTTATCTGTTTTCATAGTTGCTATGTTTTGATATTTTTTTTGTCAATCTCCCATACCTAGATCTCTGTCTAGCTGTAGAGAATTCTCTCATGTGAGCTCCCCATTATATCTAATACTTATAAATACAAATTAAAGTTTCTTGAGTATTTTGTGAGTGGTCCAGAATTGCAAAAGTTGAATACAGATGAATGATTGAAGTACTTTGATTATATTGTTTAATATGGTTAAACACATTTACCAAAGTTTCTGTCTAAAAAAGGGCAGTTGTTAATTAGTGCTGTAGTCAAACGTTTAACCGTCCGGTAACCGACCGCCCATGGCGGATTCCGTTTTCAATTGGACGGTTTCGTTTTCCCGTTTTTTTTTTTTTTTTTTAATAATTTTTTTTTTTAATATTTTTTTTTTTTTCTTTTTTTAAAGTTTCGATTTATGCCCCTCCACCTGGCACTATGCCTGGCAATGTCTCCCAGCTCAGTAATCTGTGTGTTGACTCACCACTCCGAAACTAGAACAACACTCCAATTTGTGTGTCATCTTGGTTTGAAAGTAATCTTTGTAATAGATCTCAATACGTAGTTTATAATAATAATTCATCAAATTTTTACACAAGGCGTACCACAAGGTTCTATCCTAGGTCCTCTACTGTTTTTAATTTCATGAATGATCTTACACATTCATCTAAAAACTACATTGTTACTATTATTTGTGACAAGTTCACAAGCACAAATCGGCGCCTTCAACTGCACCTCGTGGTTAAATGAAAGTCCTTCCCGCTTTAACAAAAAAAAAAAAAAAAAAAACAACAATGTTTTTTTTTTTATTTATTTATTTATTTATTTATTTATTATTTTTAAAAAAAAATCATTTAACCGAAAACCGTCCGGTTTTGACTGGTGGTTAAACGGAATTGGAGATATCCGTGATGTTACAGCACTATTGTTAATAATATAAGAGGACATCTTGTTGTACAGTAAATTTGACTTATTAATCTTCATGATTGTATTGATGCTATTTTCAATTGATATTCATTTAAATGTTTGGGCATGAATCACATGTGCTAACTGCTAAAACCAGTTCAGCTGAGTAGAGATCATTTAAAGACATTACCCAGCCCCAGGCCATGCAGGGTCATATATACATATTAGCATGTGGTAACAGATCATATTCTGTGGCTTACACGAAGAAACCTCTCCATATTTCCCACACTCATATTAGATAAGAGATGAGGCAAAGGAAAAGACACAAATCTTAATTGCAGGTAGCGATTGACAGGTCAGGAAAAGCAACTCATTATGTGCTTATGAGACGCCAAGGCCCTTCTAAAAGTAAAACAAGCTTAGCTTTTCTATCCTTCTGATCTCCGTCCTATCCCCCAATGTGTGTCTAAATATAACAGCACCTGAACTCTCGTTTTGTACAGTCTGAACATTGGTGTGCTCCTACCATGAAGCCCCTACGTCCTGACTACGGGAAACAGGAAACGAAACATAGAATCCCGGGGGCTATTTGCTCACCCATTCTCTCTTGAGTTCACTGTTTTTCAGCCATTTGGATGTGTTGAAGTACATGAATGTATTATTTCTAACAATATTGATTGAAATTACATGTAGCTGCCTGCACCCATTATTTTCACAGATCCTTGGATATCAAGGAAATCAAATGTGATGCATGAACGATAATAGCAAAAGGTTGAAAGAAAATATTTTATTGACTAATTTGCAGATGCTAAAGTAAGAATGAAGTTGAAGATGAGTCTTTTCATATTGTCTTGGTGTTAATGTCAAACAATGACATAAACTGTAGGCGCCTGAAGGCTTTGTTACATCATTTTACAAATGACATCACCATCCTACATTTGCCACAAAATCAGGTCCTACTCTTGCCATGCTCTTGAGGAGGGCATCTGTAAATTCATGCACGCAATATTCATTTCTAACTTGGCAGTGCCCCCCTCCCCCACCACCACCACCCATACCTCTTTGTTTCTCTCATTTGATGCCTTCTCTTCTCTTACCCTCTGTTCTTATTTTCCCTTCTGACTTCTGTTCTGTGGCCTGGTTTTGGGATTATGCCTCAAGTCTACCATGTAATATCTTTCCCAGGCATTCTGCTTCGTCAATACCGGTGACTTCGTAATTTGCCAAGAAAATTGGAATAGCTCATGATTCAGCCCTGTATATTAGGCCATGCAGAAACCCCCTAGCCTAGCACTGTACACTTGTAGCTTACTACAGTACACACACCAGCCAGGCCCAAGCACCTTTGCTATCTTGCAGGCTCAAAGCCTTCTTAGTTGTAATACCGGTACTAAATATTTTATAGAGAGTCTTTGAGTGTAAGACTATGTAGAGTTGTACTGTTGACCGCACTCCATAGGCTAGGCTATAACTGACTTTGGATTGATTGTGCTTCTCTCCAGACACAATGAAAATGCGAGATTGCAGTCTGGGCGTGCAGACTACAGCTTGGCTTGAATGTAGGATGCATTTTTCATCTACAAAGCAGAGATGGTGCATAAGAAGAATTCAATTGTAATTATTAGTTTATTTATTTTCATTTTGTAACATATTGAAAGATGGTATAGAAAACAAAAGTTTCATTTGGATTCAATCAATAAAACAATATGGTACTCAATCATTTATTGTAAAGGTACACTGTATATCATATGCCTCATGATAAACAATATTAGTAAGTTTTATTATTGAGCTGTTGATTTCTAGGCTATAGAGTGGTTAAGTGTGACGTCATCAAACAAACATTTTTTAGAGTTTTCAAATTTCAACTTCATTTTCCGAAAGAGCATCAAAAATAATGTCCAAATGTTGAAAACCAATGAATATGTTAAGTATTGGCTGAGATATGACCATCTGAATAAATAGATTTCAATGGGAAATCACTGTTATTTTGCTCTGGTTCGTTATGATAGTAGGCCTATAGAAACATTGTCATGAAGAAGATTAATTTGGCAATGAAATTGAAATAAAAAAGAGGAAATGTCAGGGATCCTGAAAGCTAGGCTAATGTCCGTATTACATCTTGGCCAGCATGACTGTATTGACAAGATGATGAAGCATTTGTTTACTACTAACACTGCCAAGTGGGCAGTACCCATCTCATTTCAACTGTCACAATGTATCTTGTAAAATTATGGGACGACTTCCGGAGGTTCAATTGTAGTATCCCAGTCAGTCATTCTCCTGGCTGGGTGTGCTTGCTGTTTGCCAAGTTATTTATCAACCCTTACTTGAATGTGCATGCTCTTGGTATGTAAATCAATGAAGTTGGGTTGGATGTTGAGATTGAGGATGAATATTGGCGTAATCCTTGAAGTCATGCATTGTATGATTCTAATTCTAGGTGTAGAATTTGTTTGTATTATTTTAAAGAGTTTATAGGGGGTAGTGTAGGGTTATAGTGTAAGATGTTGCAGTGTTGGATGCCTGATTTGGAAGAGATATGGTTTTGCATTGAGAAATGGATGGATTGTTGAGGGTTCATATTCCCAGCCAATATTGGCAGATATTGATAAATGATTGGCTTTTTAAAAGAAACTGAAAAGAGGGAGAGAGAGGGAGAGAAAGGGGGGGGGGGTAGAGAAGAGAGAAAGAGAATGAAGGGGAGGGGGCACAGAGAAAAAAAGAGGGACACACAAATGCATTTCATCAAGAAAAGAACAACACCATGACTTTTACACTAGATATCTGATGTCCCTATATCTATTAAGCAGAACATGACAAAGAGAAAGAGAGTGAAACAAGAAAGAAAAGGAGAAAATGGGGAAAACGAATCAACAACAACAACAAATTGAGAAAGATTTAGGAACCTGAATTAACAATTTTCCAAGCAAGAATGATTTTGCAACATTTCAGCTTCCTGTGAGTAAATTTAAAAAATATGATTCTTCTGAGAGTCGAGGTACTTGGTGATTAACCAACGTCACTTTCAATCACTCTGCTTCTACGTCTCTAATCATCCCCAGTTTGAAGCTTGCAACCAATGTGGTGAGGAGCAATTATCTATTACCATGGTCACCTCAGCTGATTTCCTCTAGGGAGAATTAAAGGTAATGTTCACTGGAAGTAAAAATCAAATGAGCTAAAAGGAAGACACTGCAAGGAAATATTTCCTTATTTTTTGACTTTTTGGTACATCTATGAGAGGGGGGGGGGGGGGGGGGACAACCCCTGAAATGTTCACCCTGGAATTTGTGTATATTCATGAAATCACATATTTATCATTGATTTATCTTTTGATGCCAATTTGGCAATTGTTGCTGATGTATTTCTTATTCTAGAGTTGATTCACTTAATTAGGAAAATCTCACTGATAACATTTTTTTAAATATTAAATTGTATCTTTTTATTAAATTGTTTTCTTAAAGCTTATCTGCCATAGTTTACAGGAGGGATTAGACCGCTCTGCAAGGTCACTGGACAGGTGGTTATCTCATCAACTCAGCTCTCAATTAACATAAGAAAAAGAGGATCATGGGGGACCAATGGTCACCGATTAGGCATTGTATCGTCGCTGTTTTCACGAAGTGACGGTAGTGAAAAAAAATTGCATTCACTTTGCGTTACGATTTTCCTCACTACCGTCACTTCGTGAAAACAAGGACGGTATGTTATATAGAGGGCGCAAGCAGGCGCGGATCTACGGGGGGGGTTTAGGGGGTTTAAACCCCCCCCTTGGGCGGCCCAAAAAAAAAAAAAAAAAAAAAAAAAGGGAAAAAAAAGAGAAAAAAAAAAAAAAAAGAAAGAAAAAAGAACGCACGCTGGAGAGAAACCCTTTCAAGTGCAAATATTGTGAGAAGATATTCAACTCATCTGGTAACTTAAAGGTATTACAAAGTTTTGGTATGGGGTCATGAATTTGGTTCAAATTAACATATTTGAATCATTATGCCTTCCTACAATATTCATTGATCGTTGTCGCGGTTGAAATCGAGTCTAAAGTTATAAAATTATAAATAATAAACTCTTTGTGTTGTATAGCTCCCTCTCAAGGTCAAGATATTAATTTAGATATGAAACTATGTTTCTTGACTAAAATTGACCAATTAGCTATTCCCGTTTGGAAATTATATATCACAACTACATATTCTGAGATTTTCATGGTCGCAGCTACCATTGCACGGCCATAGGCGCTATTTGAAATTTATCAAAATTTACCGGGAGCACCGGTAAATTTTTATATTCAATTTTTCTCGAAAACAGAAGTGTTTTAGGAGCTAATTTTTGTAGTGCTTATAATACATCCACAGGGGCATCCAAATAAAAATTGTAAAAATTCACTATCCACCCAATTTTCAAAATTTCCCAAAACTTTGTATTACCTTTAACCAAACACATGATAACTCTGGATATAACTGTGTATTTAACTGTTACTTGATTTAAAAAGACGTTATCATGCACTGCTTTTTATGGTCTCCATTGTATTAATAGATGCCAGGAAAACATCACTTACGGGGTTCAAATAAACACCCCAAAAAAAATCGGCTCGCCGCTTCGCGGCTCGTGGACGATGCTCCGCATCGTCATTATTTTATTTAACTGTTACTTGATTTAAAAAGACGTTATCATGCACTGCTTTTTATGGTCTCCATTGTGTTAATAGATGCCAGGAAAACATCACTTACGGGGTTCAAATAAACACCCACAAAAAAATCGGCTCGCCGCTTCGCGGCTCGTGGACGATGCTCCGCATCGTCATTATTTTGGTCAAACCCCCCCCTTAGCAAAAAGCTAGATCCGCCCCTGGCAAGTACCTACAAGTAGTGCAGTGGGCCTTTAAATTAAATGTTATATTTATAGATCTTTCAGATTCTATCTATGTTGATGAATATCATCATAATAAGAACAGCATTGGAATTCCAAAGTGAGAACAGAATTTCTACATCAATTTGATTTGTTATACTAGTTTTATAAAAATGTATTGAATCACAGTTCCTATTAAACACTCTAAATTGACAATGTTTTAGATCTTTCACTCACCAAATGTATTGATTTTTCAATTAAAGATGTGTGTAGTTTCCATATTGATTGAGGAAATGCAATATGTAGCATGCATTTGGAAGTGCTTGTATATTTTGATTATTGCCTGAAAACTGTGGCAAGAATGATTTGTAGAGGGACATCTTGTGAAATGATTTTTATATCATCATCAAATTCATCATCATCAATTAGCAATATATGTTTTTGTATCACCTCTCGGAAAGATAAATTATAAATAACGTTAAATTGCTTTGAGTTGTAAACAACATCCAACATAAATGGCTGCTAAAAAGTGATATTTTTCACTTTATATCCTTTAGTGCTGTAACATCACGGATATCTCCAATTCCGTTTAACCGCCAGTCAAAACCGGACGGTTTTCGGTTAAACGATTTTAAAAAATTTTTTTTAAAAAAAATGATTTTTTTTTTTTTTTTTTTTTTTTTTTTTTACCGACTCTGTCGGCAGCAAACCAGGTCCGTGTGAAAAAGCGGGAAGGACTTCCATTTAACTGCGAGGTGCTTTTGAATAAAATAACACAAATAATAATAGTAATAATAGTAACAAAAAAACTAACAATGTTGTTTTTAGAAGAATTGTGGTACGCCGTGTGTAAAAGTTGGATGAATTATTATTATAAACTACATATTGAGATCTATTACAAAGATTACTTTCAAACCAAGATGACAGACAAATTAGAGTATTGTTCTAGTTTCGGAGTGGTGAGTCAACACACAGATTACTGAGCTGGGAAACATTGCCAGGCATAAATTATAATAAAAAATTATAAAAAAAAAAAAAAAAAAAAAAAAAAAAACGGGAAAACGAAACCGACCAATTGAAAACGGAATCCGCCATGGGCAGTGGGATACCGGACGGTTAAACGTTTGACTACAGCACTAATATCCTTTTCACATGCTCACAATAACCTTTGGCAACCACATCATGGGATTTTGTAATTTCATTATGTTATTTCATCAGAATCTATGTTTTCCTCTCTGGCTTATCCGCTTGGCCGCAACAGGAAATTTATGCAAAAATATATGACATCACCATTCTGTCATGCATCTAACCCTTCTCTCTTCTCTCTTAACGTCCCCGTCTAGCGGTGCAAAAACAAGAGTATGCCCTAGTCGTCACGTTTGAAGTTTAAATTATCACTTCCTCTCCGGTTCTCTGACAGAAAACTGTTTTTATCCATAAACATTACCATCGTTTAACTGCACATCAGGAGATAAAGGTTATATTTTATCCCTTGACTCATCCATGGGAAGCCTGCTGTTGTACATGTACATGTACATGTAGACCTATTTATAACAAAAAACATGGATTAAGTGATTGTTTGACAATATTCTAACTGCACTAACCGGTATAAGAAATTAAAATAGAGGTGCTTTAACTTTTGGGTACCAGTATATCATTTCAAAAGAGAAAAATTGAAATTTTGTCCTAAAACACTAGAATTGTTCTTATTTTGCTTAAAATTTGCATGCTTATTTTTTGGGTAGAATATTTTGTACTCTTTTGGGTAAAGTACCATAACTCTTTGGAGAGAAAGAGAAAGAAAGAAAAAGAGCAAGATAGATTGCATTAAAATGTGGGAAGGTAGGAATAACATTGTGGCCTATAGGGGCAGAGTGAAAACATGTTAGCAAGGAAAGAAGAGAGAAAATATAGGGGGAAACATTGGGAGAAAGTGTAAGGGTAGAGGGGAAGGGAAGAATGAATGAAAAGAACAAAAATTGTGTGTATTTAGAGGGGAGGGGGGGGGGGGGGGGAGGGATCTGGGTTGTTCAAAATATTCCTGTAATACTCTTTTCACACTGGTTTTGCTTAACCCCGTACTTTGCTTAGCCCCGTACTATCCTTAACCCCAGACTATTTTTGTTGGCTTTTCACACACGCTGTTTTTAGTCCCATACTAGCGCCTATTCCGGAATAAGAAAATTCACGCTGTTCTCACTTGGTTCGCTAACCCCGGATATCCTGAATGTTATGATTGGACATACTTCGCATCTGGCCAGCTGCGATACGCTCCATTGCGTAGTACCGGACTATTTTTCGTTTCTGTTCTCATTCATTTGCTTGGCACCGCAATTGCAGGGTTAGCAGGAGTTAGCACCACAATTGCGGAGTTAGCCCTGCTATTTTGCAGGGTTAGTTAACCCCGTACTATAGGTGGGGTTAGCCGACTTTAGCCCACTTTGGTAAATACGAGTCTGAAGAGAAAGTGGAGTAGGCTTAAACCCGTACTATAGGTGGGGCTAAGACCCCCCCCCCCCCCTTAACCCGACCTATAGTACGGGGTTAAGCAAAATTTTGCCAGTGTGAAAACAGTATAAGTTGCCGAACATCATGACCTTTCCCTCACTGCGTCCTGTTTTGGCCGATTCATGTCTGGGTTCTTGCTTTCAAAATGAAACCCTTTTGATGGTAATTGGAATTGACTGTAAAAGGATCCAGATCGTTTAATAGTTGGACTTGTTTACCCTCCAGCTTTTCTTTCATCCCATGCACCGCTCAGTTTAAAAGTCTGAGAATCAATGAATGTAAAATGTTCTCTGCCTTTTTTTCCGGCACAAAAATATGCGATATGCAGGGATCCAAGCGAATTTTTCTCCGAGTGAAAAATGTCTAGTCCGTAAACATGCCCCCTCTTTACATTTGATGTATTTTGGTCTGGGGCAAAATTTCAGTGGTCTGTTTGGACTGCATCCATGCCAGTGTTTATTCCTATACTCCCATTGTCTTTATTGTATTCCTGTCATACACTAACTTCTTTGATTTGTTTTTTATTCAAATAGTTTAGAGACCCTGGAGGGATAAGAATGTTTTGTTCTCGAAGGGCCACATATAAAAATGTATTCTTTAATTTGGTTGTTTGATTTATTTTATGCATTGTGTTACAGCCTATAAACAGAAATTAAATTACAGGGGTTTGATTTTGCAGGACAAAGTTACTGTGAGCCCTTTGTCTATAGTCTAGATGTCCTGTCATGCCCGTAGACCTGTGTGTTTGTTGGATTCTGGCAGGATAGAGTCGGGAAAATATTTGATCGAAACTACTTGAGCACATAAGAGAGTAATTATGTACTTCCACATTGACAAATCCTGGAAAGGGGTGATATTTTGGGCAACCAAGAGGCTCTAAATATATCCCAAGAATTAAAATTTGAAATGAAGACGATCCTTACGAGGCTCACGCCTTGTATGTCAAGGTTTGAAAGTCACTGTCAAACTTGTTTGTGAAGGACGGATGCATTTTGTTCTCGCCTTATCTCTCCATCTCTCTCCATCTCTCTCTCTCTCTCTCTCTCTCTCTCTCTCTCTCTGTTTTGTGGTCTGAGTGTATTTGGTGCAGTAAACAGTGATCTTGCAAGGGTTTCCTGTAGCCCCTTCCACTGAATGCACACAACTCTTGACAGGAACTGCTTGAGAAATGGGGTAGTGTATTGCTATAGGCAAGAGTCAACACCTTAGCCACTGCCAGCCAGCAACAAAGATTAGAGCTAGCCAGGCCAGGCCAGGGTGGAATGCCCAATCCTTGCATGCACAATCCTTGGTGCGTGTATAGTAGAGGGTTAGAAGGATAGCAGCAGACCTGCAGAGCAGATCCTACACACACCCTCATTACCATAAGAGCCCTGGATTGGGAAGGTCCTGAGCAAATGTGTGCTACTTTTCTAGTGGAGTGAAGCTTGTTTTAGCTACTTTTGCCAATCATCTGATTGTGTTCATATAGCCAAGCATCAAAACATCTAGTATTTGTGATATCATTTGATATATCTTCATGATAGTGGACCTACTAATTGTACTCCTTTGTGACAGGAATTGTCTCTTGGATTTCACTAATTTCTTGGATATAACATCAAGATGAAGCAGTCTTTGAAGGATTCACATACATATTTTGCAGAGTGGTAAATCTTCAACTTCATTCTTCAGTGACATGTACTTTATATCGATGGGAATTACAATTAGAATTTAAATATTTTATGTATATAAATTCTAATTGTAACTCCCATTTTAAATTTAATATTCTTGAATTAAATAGAGCCTTTTTTGTGGGGAATAGTATTAGAATTGGATGTTGTGGTACAGTACCCATGCCATGCCAGACACAAATGAAAATAATATAATAATACAATCTTTACTTTTCAAATGTTCAGTATGGGAAATTCTTCCCCCATTATATTCCTCAAGAATTAGAGTTCCTCCTCCATTCCTCCTCTTTTCACTTCACATTTTTTGTTCTCTTTTTAAAATCTGACTGAGATCATAACTTGTGGCATTCTTTAGCGATTTGGTCACCGATACTGTTACAAGAGTCTACATGTGTGCCTCTAGTCCCGTATCGGTTAGGGTTTCAACTCCTATTTGCTTGTTTTTGCCTCTGTTTGCTCTGGGTGCCCGGAACTGTCCCTGAGGTTTTTTCTTTCAGGCGCTGGCCAACAGACTCGGGCATCTGTACCGGTTTCACTCAGCTCAGATGAGCTGGTCTCCGGCGACTTTGTTTTTCTTCTCCCACAAAATCCTCTGCAGAATGTTAAATCTCTTTTATGTGGTTCAAATTCAGGGAAATGTATCCAAGTTTGAAGAGTTTCAAAACCATTTTTGTTTGTTTTGTTACATATGTAGATGATGTCAGGCCGTTACCGGTATTCATTTTTAAGGTAAAAAAGAAATGTACAATGTTTTATGTTGAAGAATGTAGGCCATTCTTGAAAAAAATAAAGAAATTTTTAGTATTAGCTAAAAGGTCCTTAGAGAGGGTTTGAAACTAACAGTGACCAGGTGGATATGAAACTGCTATTATAAACCCCACAGTCCTAAATTGTGGGGTGCACTGGACACAGACACTCGAGGTATCATTGCAATCGGTAGGCCTATACATGTACAGGTATGCCCTTTAAAAAAGTAGTGAAAGTAGAGCCCTACAAATGCAATGGCATGGCATGGCATAGCCTAAGTTTGTTTAAAGGTGCCAGTTTGATTGAAATGGAGCACTATGAGACGGACTGTCATGGGGGCTTGACTCTGTTTCTTTGCTTTGATTGGAAACAGTGGTCCAATCTTCCACTCGGGCTATTTATGAGTCACTTACATGGAAGAATACAGACCATTGTCAAGCTCAAATGGCCAAGTGACTAGTGAAAAGCTTCTGTTGTTACACTCCAAGATTTATAGGTCCTGTGTTAGGGGATTGCATACTTGCGGTTTGGTAAAATCCAGGTTATGTTCAGATATCTCTTTCAATCTTGGTTTTGGACCACAGGAAGCAAATTGCTCATGGCCCGGTAAATTTACAGAGTGCTACAAGTTAGGTTGTTCTGTCAAACAGCTTTGAAGTGGTGTCTTATTGTAAGTGTGGTTTTAATTCAGCTATTGAGGGCATTTTCTTTTCAAGTGCAAGCACCCTCTCCGATTATGAATAACTTCTTGTTTGCCCTTGAATGGCTGTTGGGTTTATAGGGAATTGAGATTTTGACTTTTGAGGACAGAGGACTGATTATATCTGGTACAACAAATACAAGCGTGACTTGAATTCTCTTGTTCCAAATTTCAACAGAGTGGTATTTGTGCTGCATTTCAAATGGAAAAATGAAATTGAAGTCATGGTCATGAATAAGATTATATCACAATGATCTAATCATATTTGTTTGACAGTCCATGTTTGTTAACACCATGTTATTTATGAATGCATGTGTGTGCTTTAGAGTTTAGAAGAGTATATCATTGATGTTTTGGCTTGTACTAGATGGTAGTACACAATAAAACAAATTGTTTCCCTATTTACATTTGAATATAGTTCAACATTGCCACTGTATTTCTCAAATGTATTTTAACAATTATGCTAGAATAGTAGAATTAACAGATATAAACTGAAAGTAAATGAAAGGAGCTTTGGTTCAAGTAGCCAGATAACACTGTACTTGTACATAAAATTAAAAAGATTGATGGAGAATTTGATATTTATGACACATAACTCTGTGCCCATGTTCATTTTTGAGGGTGTAGATTTATATCCAGTGCAGCACACATGCTGTGGCTCATGATTCATAAAGGCATGATGATAGCCAGTCATAAGTAGTGCCTCGATCAATCTTGAAATTTGCTTCAAAAATAGATAGTCAAGAAAGAAAATAGGTCATAAATCTGCATGCTGCTGCAGTTTGTCAACGATCAGGATCAGTCTCTACAAGATAATAGACCCATCCAGCCTAATACATGTAGGGCTTGAGATTTGACAATAGACTAGGGGTGCGTTTAATCGACACTTTTTCACCCTAGAATCACGGTTTCTAAAGACGTTTAGTTTAAAACGCAATGCGTTCAAGCGATTTTTTCGTCGGTCGTAAAAATAAACGTGTTTGAAAACACAAACATGAAACGCTGAAAAAGATGCGTTTTGTATCATGATTCAAAAGAATCACGGTCGCGAAAATTCGATTGAACGGACGGAGTTCTCAATCATGATTGTATGACGAAGCCTCTTCCGGTTTGGGAAAAACCGCGCGCCCGCTTTGCATGCAATTTGCGTTCACTATATACCATCGTGGCCTGTTCCGTTATGTTATTCCTTGTTTTTCCTTCTATCATTTTCTCTTTCTGTCTTTCCTTATGTTATTCTTTGTTTCTTCCTTCTATTCTTATGTTATTCTTTGTTTTTTTCCTTGTATCAACTTTTCTTATGTTATTCTTTGTTTTTATCATTCTACCATTAGCTCTTTCTGTCTTTCCTTATGTTATTCTTTGTTTCTTCCTTCTATACTTAATATGTTATTCTTTGTTTTTTCCTTCTATCACCTTTTCTTATGTAATTCTTTGTTTAAAGCATTCTATCAATTTCTCTTTCTGTCTTTCCTTATGTTATTCTTTGTTTCTTCCTTCTATCATCTTCTCTTATGTTATTCTTTGTTTTTATAATTCTATCACTTTCTCTTATGTTATTCTTTGTTTTAATCATTCTGTTACTTTCTCTTTCTATCTTTCCTTATGTTATTCTTTGATTCTTCCTTATTTCACCTTCTCTTATGTTATTCTTTGTTTTAATCATTCTATCACTTTCTCTTTCTGTTCTTCCTTATGTCATTCTTTGTTCCTTCCTTTTTTCACATTCTCTTTCTGTCTTTCCTTATGTTATTCTTTGTTTCTTCCTTCTATTTTTATGTTATTCTTTGTTTTTTCCTTCTATTACCTTCTCTTTTGTTATTCTTTGTTTCTTCCTTCTATTCTTATGTTATGCTTTGTTTTTTCCTTCTATCACCTTTTATGTAATTCTTTGTTTTAAGCATTCTATCACTCTCTCTTTCTGTCTTTCTGTCTTTCCTTATGTTATTCTTCGATTCTTCCTTCTTTCACCTTCTCTTATGTTATTCTTTGTTTTAATCATTCTATCGACTTTATCTTTCTGTCTTTCCTTATGTTATTCTTTGTTTCTTCCTTCTATCACCTTCTCATTCTTTGTCTTATTATTGCGATCTATGCTCAAAACAGCAGTCGACAGTCGGCCGTAAACAATTCCAGAAAGCGCGCGCCGAAGTTCCTGGGCCATACTGCGCAGTGTGATGCGCAGTGGTTTGGCTCGCAATGAGCTAGAATCAGCGTTGATGAAAAATCGCTTGAACGCAAACCGCAGTGACCTTGCTTTTTGTAACGGCGTTTTGAATTGTGATTCATGTTTGTGATTCTAGCTTCGAAAATTCGATTGAACGCACCCCCAGTCATCCAGATACAAGTAGGGTTTGTCTGTGCTGTTTATGGTCTGTTGTCAGGCGTATCATTGACTAGATAGGACAGGTGCGAAGAGATGTAACAATCCACCACAAAATTACCTATTCAACTTTCTCCCAGAGCTTGTCAAAGTTATCAATAGGCCTATTATTCTCACAATGCAACCAGCACGCGAGCAGCTGCGGTAGGTAAAGTACTGTCTCAATTCATTGTTCCAACACCAATCCTCAAATATTGATCCATCTTTAGACCTTGGATCGCAACAACATTGGTTGGAGAGGATTCTAAACATAAGAAAGGAGTTGCTGGTCGCCTTGTTTTGCTCTTGATTCTAAAGCGACAAAACAGAGCTCTGTAAAAACAATCATCCAGCTAGGAGAGCGTAATTTTGTGGTAGGATTTTGTGCTTGGTATTGCCTATTGGCCTGCCTTGTGTCTCTTATACTGTATGACTTCCTGCCCGTTTGAAGTTAGTTTCCGTTGTGTAGCTCCAACCTAACACCTAAATAAGAAATAACACATTAGATTCACACTCATAGCAGAATGTCAGGTAGGATAGGTGAGAATGCTGTGACAATCTTATCTGGCTTGTTGTACTAGGGTAGGCATACATGATACAAGTCTGTAAGGTTTCTTCATATCATCTGTGTCAAACCAGAAGGGCATAAACTCATAATTTTACACAAAGTTGACACCATTCTGACTAGAAAAAGAGATAATTTACTACACTCTTTATTCTGAAAAATTTGAAAATATGGTTAAAGGTACTCTGAAATGCAATTTGTTTTTCAGAGAAAGTAATGTATAACTTCAGGTTTCTATTTCCTTTGTGTTATGCATGAATGAAATAAAGGGTCTGTCAATTCACCTTAATACCTGGTATAAAAACACAAAAATAAACAAAAGGACAAATTGTAGCTCTAATCTGTTTGCAGTGCTGCATGTAGTCATGAAGGGTATTATGGTAATGTAGATGTGCTCTTTTCGATATATAGACAGCATTAATGATGATGAGCTATAGCCCCTCTCAATATGGACCTCATGATCAATGATAATAGGGATAATGACCAGAAGCCCAGGCTATGCCTGATTAGAGGATTAGCCAGCCCATGATAGCAGATAGATACTAGTAATCACTATCAGTAAACCCAGCATGACTTGACAATAGCACAAGCTGATTGCTCAAATTAGAGGCATGTGCAGGCTAGAAAGGGGGCATGCTTCGGTGAACCATGGCTTATCCCAATATTATTAAGAAAGGGCAAAAAGCTGTTTTCTGTTTTTTCAAAATGATTAGTGGGGGAGAATCCTTATTGCTGAAGAAGCCCTTGTGATAAAAAGAATACATGGGAGAATAATTGAGTAATTTAGCTTGGGATAGTTTAAAATAAAAACAAACATTTTAAAAACTACAATAAAATGGGCAGATTTAATTCTTTTTACAATGTTGCAAGTACAATGCTTCTGTGAATACAAATTAGAAACATAGACCCTACTCATGTTCTGAAGGCTATTCAGGGTATGGGTTGAGAAAGAATTCAGATCTACACTGTAGAACAAAGATTTTATTGCAATTTGCAAATGTTATCAATTCTGCGTATTGAGTTTGGTGATAGGAAATAGTTTATTAAAAAAACACTCCATATTCCTTCTGCTTGAGTCTTACCTCTCTTTCCCTTCATAGCCCCTCGAAACTCACCGCAATGTGGAAATGAGGAATTGTCATAATTAGAGCTGATGATTGAGGCTTCGGATTTCAGGTTTTTGGTTGTGATAGTTTTATGTGATTAGATTCAGCTAGATCCAGGGAAAGAGCTTTTGTAGTAATTGTACCCAACATGTTATCAGTGTAACTTGATCGTTAGCAGAGCTTGCTTGCCTTAATGAATTCAGTCAGTGTTATTCATACGTGATGAAATAAAACAATTGGACTTGTAATTGTATGGAAATAATGGAATTGATTGTGAATGGTGGCTAACATGTGTAGCTTCATTAGCCTGCAAAAAATCAATTTGTGTTTTGATTTTATCCCCCCTTCCCACTCCCTCTCTCAATCTTTCTACTTTACAAAGTGATCTGCAAGGGGGGGGGGGGCTACTTCCTAGTTGTAAGTTGCCCCCTAGGCTACTGAGTCACCCCCTTTTTTTGGGGGGGGGGGAGGGTGGTGGTAGGAGGAGCAGGTTTTCATTTGAAAGGTAGAGTGGTCCTTGATTATTCTAGGGTTCTTTTTACCCTCTGTTCTACAATATCTTGTTTCTGTTCCATTTCTCTGAATTTCTGATATTGATACAAATATTCCATCTCTCTCTCTCTCTCTCTCTCTCTCTCTCTCTCTCTCTTTCTTTCTCTCTTTCTCTCTCTCTTTCTCTTATTATATTCTAGGCTAATCTAGTGGGCATGGATGTATTTTTCTTGTTAATGGATCCACCTTGAATTTCACCTATAATTAGTCCTCAGCCCAGTCAGTAATCCAATTAAACTTGTTGGATGAAATAGGCTGGAGAATCAATAACTGGAGCTGGCCAATTCTGCCATGGGTTTTACGCTGGTGATAGATTTGTAGGATTGTGGAGGTTAACAGGGTCATTCTCACTAGAAGAAGTTAGTTGAAGGAAACGTATGAACTTATGAAGAATCAGTATAGCCAAAGAGAATTAATCTGATTGTTATGAAAAAACATTATATAGAATCTAGTTTTATGAATGTATTTTTATATGTATTTTGAAGCCTATTGTTTATTGTTTATTGTATCATGGGCCTTGCTCGAGGTTGCATGATATCTGCTGGCCAAAAAAACAGGCCGATGAAACTTTACACTTGTGCACCCTCATTGGCTCATGATAATGATTGCTTACCTCATGGACCTACATGTACTAAGATTGCTTACAATACATGGAGTTATACGGTCTTGTTTGATGATGTTTATTTGCAATGAATCCTGAGTCACATTTGTATAGGTTTTGTTAAAAATGATGCTCAAATCTCTGTTGGACCATCATCAAGTCTTGTTAAATGATGTTCAGACCTGAAATTAAAAAAATAAATATTTGCATCTTATACATTTTCTGTATAACTGTACCATGATTTAGCTAGTCTGAATGAGGGTAAGACAAGGAGTATAATTATTTTGAACGCCCAATTGCATCTAACCCTCTAATGAGAGCGAGCATTAACTCATAATATACTTTAACTAAAAAAGTAACGCCTTTGTGGCTCCCGGCCTTCACCCATCACTAATACATGTAACGCTTGAATGATGATGATCAAGCACCACTTGATTATCTATTAGCTTCATAAATTTGCATGAAACCTTGGAAACACCTAAAGATGGCCATTGTGATCAGATCACATCACATTCTACATGAAGTTAGTCAAATGAGTGAAAAAATGCTAAAGTTTTTAAATTTTTCAAGTCTTTTCAGAATTCAGGCTGAATGAGTAAAACCTACTGGCATATTCCCTGCTTTTTATGAATAGTATTATTGACCTTGTAAAGGCAAAATGTCCTAACATTATTTCTGTAATGTGGGACCCTCTGTGACCCAAATAGTACGCCTAAATACCAAACAATACAACTAATTACCACCTTTTAATTAAATATTCATAGTTGACATCAGTCAGCCCCTACCGCCATATGTCTACGCTATTCCCATTCATAAAGTGGGTAATATGACACTCTCCTCATCTCTCACACAAAGCTAGCGTAATTAAGCTCAACTCCACATGAATATTAATGAATGGGGCCGCAGAATGGATGATGGGATGGGTCAATTGATTGTAATAATGTTTGTTTTCGATTTCTGCCCCCCCCCCCCCCCCCCCACCCAGATGGCCATCTAATTAAACTCACATTCTGTATAGTACAATAAATATTGATCGCTTTTATTATGAAAAGATGTAATTAGAACATTATACAAATACGGATTTCTGTTTTCTATGTCGTCGCTTCCTCGGAAGTAGAAATATATGTCTACGATCTATTGTAAGGTACATTTATTTATTGATCGCAGGTCGTGTTCCTTCGTGGAAATGTCTCTCCAATACTGCATGCCACTTTTTATATCATATATCGAAAGGCAATTTACAGTATACTAGAAAAGGACAACACATTTGAATTAATACATGTTGGCATTGGCAATAATGCATTATTATCACACTACTGCTGCCTACATGTAGTATAAAATGAATGTCATACTCATACGTCATAGTTATTAATAATATTAATGCAATATTCATAATGTTCCAGTTGATGATTTTATTGTCTGTGTCAATGTGAATATCTACCACCTTACCCACTTCTTTTGTTATGGATCTAGTTCATATTAATACTGAACTCGCCTGGAATATAATTGCCCCAGTGCGAAATCCATTACCCTTACATGTATGTGTAGTTTCACACTAGACTTGGAGAGTCCCATTTCCTCTGCGTAAGCCCTGTTCATATCTTGCATCTAATTTCCGATACATGCTAATGTACCACTACATCTGTGAATGGAAGGCAGTGAAACCATGTTATCACAGTTGTAAATGTTTACATCGTCATGAATTGCAAATTGTATTCTGTAGGTCTACCTGTTCACATATGGCCTAGCATTAGACCCACATTATAATCTGCCATTTGATTGTTTTATTCTTGAAATGAAGGTTGAATTGAATACTTCGAACAAAATTATATTGTCTGGGCCTATTTAATAAACACATGAACTTATAAAACAGGAAGGACAGTGCATCAGACAAAATGAACCAATAAACTTCATGCTGAAAATTTCTGCAAGTGTTTATTTAATGTTCACATGTGAATGGAGCCTGTGTAGTGTCTTGCAGTTTGTCTGTGCATCTTCACCATATGGTTTCCCTCTCCATCATCGCAGCAATCATCATTTACTCATCTTCTCTTTGATGTTCCAGTCTACAAATGACTTGGCCAGTGCCATGATAATGACTCATTTACTAGTGATGAGCTGGTCAGTCTCAAGTCTTTCTTCCCAGGCTCTTGCTCCGTTAAACACACCCCTGGGGAGTGTTTCACAAAGATCCTAAGTAGAACTTAACACTAAGTTGGACTTAAAAATTATGGACAGCCATTGGAGCCTTAAAATGAAATATATTAAAAAGCAGAAATTCAAGTATTTTAGACTTTTTTATAAATTCCACATCAAGAACATAGAATCTCCCATGATAATAGAAAATATGAATGATTTGAATCAACATTTTATGTCTTTTAAAGTAACTTTTACAAAATGTTTTCAAGGATGCTAATGGCTTTCCATATTTTTTAAGTCCAACTTAGAGTTAAGTTCTACTTAGGATCTTTGTGAAACACCCCCCTGGTGTATGTCATTCAATAGAATAATAGCTATAATGGCCTGGGATTAGGAGACTATTAGGTCAAACAAGATGCCTTTGTTGTTTAGGGACTGTCAGACATGTTTTATGAGAGAAAGTAAAGTGTTTTTGACACAAGGGATGCAACTTTTATTGTCCATTACAGCCAGGCAATAATATATCCATGGGAAAATATGTGTTTGTTCAAAGGTACAGTCTCAAACATGTAAGTAATGATTTCAAGAAATGGTTTATTTGAGTGTCTGAGTTTGCTTGATGAGATTATGATGGAGATAATAGGATTAACTAGTTTACATTTATTTATTGTGGAAATGAAAGTTTTGAAATCACTTTGTGCAGAAAACGTAGGCTAAGCTTAGCTGAGCTGAGCTGGGTGATTTTATCATTAAAGCATATTAGATTTCATATTAATTTTATTACAGACAACATTTCTAGTAAGAGTAATATTCTCTCATGAAAGAAAACAATAGAAACAAATTTACTTTTCAAGAATTGTATGTATATATTCAAATGAAGTAAGTAATTATGAAATGTAATACAAAATCATCTTTGATATCCACTACTTTTATGACATAAAATATGTTCAACTGTGAGGGATGAGGAATGAACACAGCCGAGCAATGAAAACTATTTTGGTATTGAAATTAGGAGACGCCTACCAGAAATGACATTATATCCTAATACCCAATACTGTGGGAACATTTTCTTCTTCAGAAGGAAGTTGGAAGGTTGGAAGCTTAAAATTACTTTTAGAATGTTCTAGAGTAAGAAAAGGAGAGAAATAGGGAAGGGGTGGGGGAGAGAGGGAGGGGGAGGGGGGGGGGGGGTGCAATGCCATAACTTTTCAAGGAGTTTCTTCAAGAAATACTGAAGAAAGAGATGGAGATGAGTAAATGAGAAGTAGAAATAAATGAAATAGTACAAGTGAGATGTTTTTACTCACATGTAAATCAAGAGTAGGTTTATATTACTTCAAGAAAGAGAAAAAGTAGGTAGGGAGAAGGTAGGATAAAATACTCAGTGCAATCGAAACTCAGTTTGGGAGGACCTTGTATGACATTTTGTGAGTTTATTTCAACTTTCGCTTCCGAATAGAATTTCCCCTCTCATGGCTTCTTACATCTGGGCCTCCGAGGGTGTTTGTCGTCGTGAAGGGTGTGTTTAGACATTTCAAAGTTATCAAATACTAGCCTTCATGTAAGTTCATGTACTTACGATATATTTGAAATTTGAAATTTAGCTTTAAAATTTTGCTTGCCTTTCCCCCTGAGTAACAGGTACATACATGTACAAGTTTCAAGAAAATTTATCATTTTGTTGCAGTTAACAGATAAGTTTTATTTCTTTGGTTTCTTCACTTTTTGGGGCAATTGAACATGGAAAATCTCATAGCATAATATTGGAAATTCAGTCTTTGGCCCTCAATTGGTAAACATTTCTTGCCTATCCCTTTTTATGTACAGGTTGTACATGGTTATTTGTTACCATGATATGAAGTACACATCACTTAACAATTTTCAATTATACAAATACTTTATATAGTAAGTACATGTAAGCTTCTTTGCTGTTATTTATACTTTATTCTTATATTCTGATTAATGGTTCTCATTTAGATATTACTTGGGATTTACATTGTTCATTTAACTTCATTATTGTAAAAGATGTTCCTCTCTCAATATGCTCTCTATCAAGTATCATGGTATTACATGTATATCTGCCCAGACATACATGTAGTTGGACTAATAAAAGAACAAATTTGCTAGGTTTGTGGCTTGCAAAGGAGTGATGATAACTCTGTTTTACTTTCAATGCAAACACACCCAGGAAGGAAAGAGTGAGAGTTCTAACAAAATGGAAATTTTCTTAAAAGGATTTAGTGAGTGATGGCAGTGTGAGAGTCTTATCATAACATCTTGAAGTGGAAGCTGAAAATTTGGTTTTCAACCACAAAACATGAGAGAAGATGAAAGAAACAAGGTTATTTTTAAAGTTCTCTTGAATATTCCAGCATAGGCATTATACACATTCCTTTCATTCAAGGAGTATACAATTAGAAATCACTTTGCTTTCAAAATGGTTTTCATTGCAGAGTCTTATGTTGGATTAACATGAAAGCAAAGCATCATATAATCCTCTTAGACAAATTAGACCTGAAACTGGCCCAAATCCTGAGATTAATGTGTTGTGTTTCTTTACTCCAACATTCTTATTTCATGACTGGAAATATAAAGCCGATTAGGAGGAGTTTGGGATTTTGAAAACTTCTTATGTTCTTATCTTTGCAGAATTAATTGTATTTTGATGATAAGCTACTTCTTATTTCTTAGAAGATAAATACATTTATTGTATACTAGTCAGTCAAGCAAGCATGGCCTAGATTTCTTTCTAATCTCTTAGAATCCCAAGCAATAAGTGAGCAGTTAACCTTCATTTGATAAAGGAGCCGGGGATATATTCATGACGTCACGATCCAGTCATACTCGTGCAATCGTACTGAAAGGAAATGTATAGAAGGAAATGTACAGAAGAAAATATATTCATTTGCATAATTTTACCAGTGCGGCATACCACATGATATACCCCCCTCCCCCTCTCGTACGTAAGGAACAAAGGCTCAAGCCCAGAGGCTAATCATGAATTCAATTTGCCCCAAATATCTCCTAATGAAAAGGCCAGCGAATCATATCAGAAACGGAAGAATAAATGAAAGATGAATGGAACAAAGAACCATTTATCAGACCACGGCTATTGTTGTCTCAGAGAATTACGAGCTTGGGCAAACACAAGTCAGTCATCTTACAGCCACCTAATTTGTCCTGTCAACCTATGGCTTGAATGGAGGGTCAATATTTGCCTGCGTTCAGATATATCAGGGAAGAGACGTCCTCTGTATTTTCTTTCGGTGTGGGTTATTATGTTGGTGAAATTTGCTAAGACTAAGCGCTCTCTGAATTAGCTCACACTATAATTGAAAATGGAATCTCTAGTTCTATTTAATAATTCGCTTAGTTCATAGTTCAAATAAATGCACATTACTTTTCATGGACAATATACATTTGTCAAAGTAAATACTTTTTTGTCTTGTACAGCAGAGAGGTAACCCTTTTTTTAAGGAGAGAGGAAAAATGGAATTAGGAAGAATGAGAAAACTGAATATAGGGTAAAGCAGGAAAAGGATGAAATGTGGCAGGAAAAGGATGAAATGTGGCAGGAAAATTGCTATCCAAAGAAGTTGTCACACACATCGATGGACAGAAAGATATTTTCCCAAACACTTGATATTGTTCAAGTAATCCTTAGGTTCAGGCTGTACATCGAGATTTTCATTTGGGTTTGGGACATCAAGTGAGAAATCAACAGCACACTTATCAAACAAGAAGTTTGTTCTAGATACGAGAACTACAAGAACAAGAAGTTTGTTTTATTATCAAATAAGTGAGCAAATATTGTCAGATCAACCGTTGCAGGTTGTTCTCTAATTGCTCTGACATGTGATAAGGTATTCCTGTTGTTTGTTTTCAAGCAGGTGTAGAGTAGATGTCAGGTAATTTACAATGTCTATTTACTCTTTGTTAGTTTCACCTGCTCACCTGATGCATGTTTATGACTTGCATGGAGGATAAAGGAATTAGATCGGTAGTACCTTTGAAAACCTGTGTCATCAAAATGATCTAATATAAATACTGGGTAAATATTATCCTTATGTGAGGGTAGTAGGGCACTAGGCTGTACAGGTATTTGTATGTGTTGGACCAAGGAGCTTGGAGAGTTTTTGTACTACCAGCATTTATCAGCAATTTTATGCTCACCTCTTATTATGTAATGTGTTGCCTACATGTACATCATGGTTAACATAGCTGTGAAATGTTACTTGAGAAGGACATCAAATTTCTCTAACTTGTTAGTACTAGTAGGCCTGCACCCTCTTGTTGTTGTTGTTGTTGTTGTTGTTGTTGTTGTTGTTGTATTTTTTTTTTGGGGGGGGGGGGTTAAACTTCCAAGTTCTAATTCCAGGTATTTCAATGATGGGTCCAACATTTTTACAACCAGATATGACATTAAATGCGATGGACAATCAGTGTTCATTACATGCTCGAGGATTGGGATTAATCATGTGCATTATTTATCCATTTATTTGTGATGAATTCATGAGAAAGTATATTGTAGATGTCATTGGCTAATTTTTCAAAATCCATGATAAATCATAAAAAATTGATGTCCTGCCGATTTATGAACCATATTTGTGAAGGGTTCAAATGAGGTCAAAAGGTGAAATTTATGAACTTCTCAAGAATTTTTTGGCCTGGGTATATAATTATCACTCATTTGCTAGTTATGTCCTCCCATAATAAACATCAGGGGTCATTCGTTGTTCCAAAGAAGTGGAGGATTGTTCCATGGTGTTTTGACCATGACCCCATGGCCTGCCCCCATTCATACCCCATCTGAGAAGTGAAGGGGTGATGATTAGCCCCCCTCGGTTAGAAGAACATGCTCATTTGGTACATGGAGTTCAATTTTCTTCAATTTTGCATTGGAAAAAAAATGCTTTAGTTCAGTAGCCACTAGCCAGTACTAGAATTATAAAGGATGTGCATCACAGTTCATGTAGTCTTATACATGTACATGTGTTGTTTGTGCAAACTATTAAATAGTGTCTAGCCCCATGTTATATCTGAATCAAAAAGTATCTGTCATTATCACGTACATGTAGGCCTACAGGTAAGTCTGAATCACCAATAATTACAGCAGCTTTATTAGTATGTTGGCTGAACTAAAGAAAACATCAGTACAGTAGAATTCATGTTTTTACATAACTTTTTGAGAGTTCATTAAATACTTCTTTACAATATAACATATTTTTTGGAAACTAAAATCTATTCTTTGGCTACATTTCAGCACACTGCAGCCCCTAAATCTACATTGCAAGAATAGTGCCTTTAATATAGTTGTTGTTTGTTTTTAGCTCCAGCGTGCTTGCATCAGGTGACGAGACGCAGCATATGACATTTGTAATTGAGTAATACTGGCATAGTTTCGGCAAACAAGAACTACTAGGTCACTCCCCCTACTTCTCAAGGTAACGCAAACAAAACAGAGAGAAAAAGAATATTACAATAGTGGAAGCAATTTCACGCCCAGAACAAAGCCGACAGCTGCTTGTTTCTGGTCATTAAATATTCATGTAAAGCAATTCTTAGCTATAATTTGATACAATGGAATGGTATTGTGTTAGAGATTTCACAGAGTAATCGGCACCTGCCTCAGTGCTACTGTGTACTGTTTATATAACAACTTATCATCTCACATGAGAATATGATATCACATGCAATTCAGGTCCTCTAGCTGATACATGAATATTGATTTTAATCATAGAATAATTTCTTTGTGTTTTCTTGATGAACCTTGTACATCTACCTCACCACCTGAGATCTTGATACTCCGTCGCCTTTTATTTTGTCATTTTGATTCATCTCTCCCTCCATTCATTGTTGGAACAGTACACGGAAAATCTTCTGAAAAGAGTTTTTGATGTGGTAGGGTAGCTGTTGTAAAAGGCTTTTTTTTCTGAATGAGATTCTTAGACTTAAACGAAGCCCACGCACATTTGTACAAATTTGTTTTATTATGTATTTTGCTCAATTGCTTCAGAGAACTGAAACACTAAAATGGTGTAAAGAGCTCGGAAAGAGTCTCAAAACTCTCAACTTTATTTTTAAAGTCACCTCTCTGCATGGTCTTGCATCCTGGCTGGATTCAAATGAAATGTTCAAGGCGTTATAAGATGCAAATTGAATCATAGTTGTGAGACAAAATACTAGAGAAGTTGCATTCCTGGAACATGAGACTGTTCTTCTTCCTCCGCAGGTAACCGTAAACCTGAACAAGTGGAGCAACGAGGGTCCGTCATATTATCAAGATCGCGTCAAGGAAACAACAACATGACTAATGCAGATACATGGCTTGAGAAATTATTTCATTTGGGAATGTGTGATTCAATTTGTGCATTCAATTCGATCCAATTCGATCCAATTCTGGCAAGTTTTGTATCCATTTTCCTGCAGACTAGCTGCCTAGTTTCTGGTGTCATTTTTAACACAGTTGGGGGTCACTACTCGATATCTGGGTTCCTTCTGACATTGTAAAACAGAAGTTTACAGGGTTGCAGACAGTGTCCCCCTCCCCCTTTTCCCCCTCCCCCCTTTCCCCCTCCCCCCTTCCCCCACCCCAGGAATCCCCACTATGTGTGTTTCCTGTGTGGGGAAATTCATGACTCATATACCTACTCCTTTATCAATATCAAAATCTAATCGACCCACCAAACAAATGTTTTTCATCAAGAGAAAATAATGAAATTGATTGATTTGCTTTCGATCTGTCTTGATTGCCTGCAGGCTACAGGGTCTTTCCCCTGGTTCTGTTCGCATTCTTTTGCAGTTACGACATCAAGAAGAAGTATTTCATCCAACCATCTGTATTTCAACTGTCTCATTTTGTTTGTTTGTAAGTGAATGATAATTTAACTATATTGGAAAAGACACTGTTCAGCAAGATTAAAAACTATCCACTTCCTTCCATTCTCCATCAGTAATGCTGAGAGATTTGACCTAAAAAGTCATGAAAATTGAAAAATGATATCTCCCCCCAAAAAAATCTCCTGGGGTTTTCATTCTAATTTGAAAGTGATGAATTTTCAATGTTTTTTCAAGTTAAACAAAGAAGTTATAGTTGGACAGTCCTTCATAAAAACCTTTGTTTTTGTTGTGGTGTGATTATTTGTTCAGCTTGGTGTTTTTACAACCCAGTGGAGGACTTTGTTTTATCAAGAATCAGTCATTTGTGGTTTTTAATGGACTTTCACGTTGTCACTCTACATAAACAATCTAACCACATGGTGGAATTAACCCATTCAGGGATCCTTTGCTATTACTAGTAGTCAATAAAATCTACAACCACTAACAAGGGGGTCAGGTATGACTAGACTAAATAGTAAACACCTACAGCATGTAGTAATTACAAGAATTTGAAACCTCCAACATATTTCTACAGTGAGTGTGTCAGGTCCTTTTGTGTGTGTGCATAGTTTACGGACACACACAGATAAGAAGCACTAAAACACACACACACTGGGACAGAGAGTGGCTGTCCATTCACAAGTTCCTTACTCCATGCACTGGCCTTACCCCTTCCCATTGATTACAAGGGGGATTATCTCGCCAACGGTTGGCCAATTTGACAACCCTGGCTTCTAGGACAAAGAGGGAGACGCGTGCAGGCAGTGAGCTCCCATATCTCTCTTTCTCTCTCTCTCTCTAAAGAAACGAAAGCCAACGCAGTGAGCGGTGTGACGAATTCTGACGGACGCACCGTAAGGGAATTTTTTCTTCTTTTCAGCTCCTTTGGATACATCTCTAGAATAGGACGCTAGCTAGCGTAGGGATGTTATTGTTACATTAGGTGCTACAGGAGATCAGTAGCATTACTAGGAGCGCTGTCTGTCTGCCCGGTCGGTGCACATAGTTCTATGGATACAGCCTTACAGGATTCTGTTCTTTGCAATGTGAAATCTGATTCAACTTATTCAAGGTGTGTTATGTTAACAAGAAGCGAGACGTGGAAATTATTATTAGCATGGAATATTGGAATCCTTGTGGAGATTTTGCAGAAAGTGGAGAAATCTTTTGAAATGTGGAATTATTTCCAATGGATGCATATACATGTAGTTATATTCATCAGAGGATGTCATGTGTGAATACATCAACATGGCAAGAAGGCTTGGATCTCAAGACTTATTTTCACTCTTGTTATGGAAATGTTTTTAGATTTGTTGCTGGAGATCATTGTCTTGCTCAGCATACAAAATGCCTTTACTATGTTGTATTCATGTTTTTTCAAGATTCATGACATGGGCCTAGCATGTTTAAGATTGGTTTGTTGTGCTAAATCATTTGGCAAAGTTCAAGTTTATTAGTCAAACGTGTAGAATAACAGACGTATAGTTTTCCAGAAATTACACAATTAGATGTTTTTCTGCTGTCTATACTTGGTGGCGTTGCACTTAATATTAATTTTGCAGGGCTTCAGTGAGTAAAATGATATTTAAAAGACGTGCATTTGAAGGGATCCGTGCATTTGAAATGTTTTGAAAGGTTTCCTGCGTCTTTGTATACTAAGGCCATTACTGAACATGATTGTACATACTGTACACTGTAGTAATTGTTCAGAGCTGAGAAAATCAATCACATTTGTATGGAGTGCACATATGTTGTGGCTATTCACAGTTTGCATGCTGTGTCCGTCTATGGGAACTGGTGAACTGCCGGCCTTGGAAAGAGCTTTTCACACCTCTAGAGCTTGTGATTTTTCCTGTTTTCCTTTAGCATGCATGTGGAAAGGATTCTGAGTACACTCAACTGTATGAACTACATGTAGGCATGGATTTTACATTTGGAATATATATTCAGTCTGTCCAGGAAAATACTAGCTTACATGTACAACTTTACAAGCTTGTACTGTAGTGCTACATCTAGAGAAGAGGGGGGGGGGGGGGGGGGGGAGGAGGGTGTCTGAGCTGAGAGGGATTTTGTTGTTTTGCTGCAGTTCTATCTCATTGTGTTTGACCATGGTCCTACTTTGCAGTAGGTCCATGGTTAAACTGTTTCTATCTAGCTTACAACTTTACAAGCCCGTACTGAGAGAAGAGGGGGGGGGGGGGGATATAGAGAGTGTGAAAGAGATGTAGAGAGAATATACACTGTAGACTGTAGATAAGAGGGAGGGGGGGGGGTGCTCAAGGGATTTCGTTGTTTTGCTGCAGTTCTATCCGATGGTATTAAACTGTTTCTATTAGAATTCTGGCAGAGTAGTGAGAGTATGCAGGTGGCAATGTACTTTCTGTAGTTGCACACTATGAACTTGAGACTTTAGTAAAAAGCACTTTCTCCCCTGAGAATCAGATTTCGTTTTCAGGCTTATCAGAGCCACAAATAATAGTTTGTAGAAAGTAGGCGTATAGTTGTTCTATTTCACAACATTAAGTGAGATTCAATCTGTTATTAGAGCATATCCTCTGTGTAAATATCAAAATTTATATCAACATATTTAGTGACGCTAGTTGCTATTTTGACTGAGATGTCATTCATTCTCTTGATGAAAATATAAGTAGAACTTGTTTTACTTTTTAAATTTGGTGGAAAAGTACATGTGTCAAGATTTTATATGGTTACCGGCCGGTATGTCATAATTCAGAATATTCATAAATCTTTATATTCATAAAGGTAAAACATCATCAATCTCTCCATTTTTGATTGCCGTACATGTATACTATTTTCCCTGACCTGATTAATTTGTATGTTCAGAACCAGGGCATTCAATCTGTGTCTCTAAAAGTACACACACACTGTATGAATTGACACCCTTCTGAAAGTTCTGGCTCCAAACAAGTAATACAATTTGGTTTTTCAAAGTAGCAATAAACTACTACTTTTTGATCCTAGAAACTACATGAATAAGTTTGAATTTCAATGATCACTGTCCATACAAACTCTTTATTAGGCCCCACATTAATTTACTTGCCAACAGGTCAATGTTAAAGATTCACATTAATTAGAGACTTGCTTGAGTCCTTGATTTCATACAGGAAAAGCCCAATGTGTCCATCCATGGTGTAAGTTTAAAACACAGCTTAGCAGTCAATGTGACGTTTCTAATAGCGAGGTGACGACGATGGTATTGTCATAATTTGCTACATCCTGGCATGGAATGGGGGAAAGAGAAGGAAATATGTCTGGCGAGCTGGTTGACATGGGATATAACGAGTTAATCTAGCTAATTTCACTTTATCTCTCTGCAACACACAAGCTTTATATTGTACACAGAAACAGTCACACTTCAGTTTTATTTTGCAACATACTAGGAATATATTGGGTGATTATAATGCTTCCTATATTTCTCTTTTGTAAGAATAAAGAAAAGTGTCATTTTAGTTTTTAAACAAAATTCAGTCATCTTTGGGTTTGAAATGGAAGGATAAGTTTATTTGATGTTGAATCCATCATTGTGTCATTTTTTTGTTGAAATGAAACTGTTATCAAATTGTAAAGTAAATGAATTTGCGTATCACTAAATGAATACAAATGTTCAGGAAATGTAGACCGGACACGATGGGAATGTCCTTCCTATTATCTCATCGTTGTAACAACAAATGTTGTGGTTTCTAACTACCGCTACTTTCGATTTCCAATGAACCGATAATTATGTGTAATGATATTCTGTTCTCGTTCACATACATGTTAATGTGTGCAGGGGTCAAAACTAAATTTTTTGTTGAAGGGGTCCAGATCTAATGTTTTACAGTCTGCAAACTCTGAGCCCTACACATTTTGTTGTTGAAAATTTTGGGGTTTGGACTTGGATTTCGGCCGCTCCTCTGTCCCGGGTGCTTGTTAGAGTCAAGACCTGTACATGTATTATGTTTATAGGACATCTTTATGCACTTGCAAAGGACTTTGGATATTCTAACACTGGCTTAGCTTTAGTGTAGGCCTGCAATCAAATTGTTACTCAATTAATCTTTGAAGACTTTATTACTCGATCTGTATTGTACCGTTACATTCATAGCAAAGTCCTCATCTGTAGTAGCCTAATCTGTAGTAATGACTAAACAGTGTGGACACGTTTCAGCAGTAGGCCTACAATTTGTCTTATTATCAATTTAATTGAGCGGTGTTATTTAAGTATTCATGACCAGCCTTATTTGTTTTGCTATAAAAGTCCCGCGTACATGCAACATCAAATAAAAAGCAAGTCATCTGTTTGCCCAATTCTCTTGAAGAGTGAGCTTTCAAAGCGAAAGCTGTTAGAGCCGCCTCTCTTATAAACTTGAATAATGCATGAATTCAACCGTCGTTAGAGTAAGGGATGGGGACCCTCACTGAATTGCAAATGTCTTTTGGAATCGAAAGATGTGCGGTTTGTTGTGCTGCGATCAATTTTCAACTTTGGAAACCTGGGACTATTGAGTTTTTCAGCAAAAAATGTGCTCCGTCCATCCTACCCTGGGAAACGTAACCAAACCTTGTGAAGACTTGAAAGGTATAATAGGATTTAACATAATAATCATGTTGCATGTCATGTTGATATCGGAAACTAATGTAGTAATGTACCTCAAAAGCATGTACTTTTTATGCGCTAGGGAGATATGTTATCCTGTAAGACTTGTAAGGTAAATATTTGAGTTGTTGTGTTGAAATATTCAGGATTTTCCCGGTATTTGCAATAAATGTTTCACAGCATATCAAGTGTTCAGCACATTCCAAAACAAACACATTTCTTATAAGAAACTGAACAAAAAGTCTGCAGTACATGTACATGTACACTGTACATGTGTACAATGTAGGTACAGTTTCTTCAACTGTCCTTTTCCTGGCTGAATACCTGTGCACAATTACCGGTAATAGAAATAATTAATCTACTGTAAGAGCAATTTCAAAATTTGACTAGTAGATAATGGACTGTAAGCAATCCTAATGACAAAAACAAATGATATTGATTTAATAGATATATAGAGAGGAAAACACAGAATTTTGAAAATATAGTGTTTAGTTTCATCATCTATCCCTCCATGAACAGACACTGTGGCTATGGATGAATTGAAGCAGATTTATGTTAACGTGAATTCCCAAGGAAATGAAACTCAATCTCTATCCTCTACAGCCATGTATCATATTCTACTTTTCACGGAGGATCAACAGCTCTTTGTGAAACAGAATATGAGCTGATGATGAACATAAATAGTCGGTCCATCTTCAGATTTAGGTCTCTAATGAAATTGCCACTAGCGCCATCTTTTCTTGAGGGAGGGGAGGGGGGAAGGAGATGGGAAATCAATCTTAAAATATTTATCTGTTTGTGTTGTGCAGCTTTTTGCCTTTTGTGACAATTTGATGAAAATGTCGTAATTTTAATTTTAGTTTTTTGAGGGGCAGAAATATGGGTGATGTTTCGTTCTTGTCACTGTATAGGGAGAGGGATTGAACAAAGGCTTGTATTTTCAAAACATTGAATATGATCATCATTTGAAGGTGAATGTGCAAACAGTGCAATGTCCTTTTTATTCCATGTTTGTATGAGGCCTGTCTCATAATCTTCCCTTTTCTCTGTTGGTGCATTGGACAAACTTGCAGTTGAACATGTATTTGCTGGAAGTGTGAAGAGGCTTTTTCAATAAGTTGAATGACATTTATGAAGTGTAAATCACACACTAGAGATGGCAATGGGACAGATTCACTCTGCCTGCCAGTTCTATTAACCGTGAAATTAACCACAAAATTCTGCCGTTGCTTTCTGCTTTTTTCAGTCAGCCTGCCTTCTAATTTAAGAATTCATTCAAATCATTCAATAGTAAAAACCCACCTCAGGACCTGGGGTTTAAACGAATGAAGCGGGGGAGGTACGTCAGTACGTCGCATGTCTTGTTCGGTGAGGTATAAATGAGTATCGACTGTTCTATACGAGTGCACTGAACTGCACCGGGCGGGCGCAGCGGCAATCCCGATGGCAGGGGCAGACTTGAAGATGTGTATATTTGGATAGCATGATTATGTTGATAAGGAACATGTATCAGTCCAATTGACTTTCATCTGTGTAGGGTACGCTGTCTCGTATTTATTTATTAACAAGGGGATGGATGGTAGTAGGGATGGGCCAGGTACTTGAAATGAAGGGATAATCACTCAGATGTATGGATGTAGGAGAAGGGTCAGAGCCTTCTTGTTAAAGGTAATGATTAGGATTTAATTCAGAAGATTTAAAATGGAGAATGAATTGCTAAAATGCATCCAAGGAAAGGAATGAATGCAGCTCCTGATATGATCTATTGTCTTCTGGCTAGTGCTGTATTGATTTTTGTAGGGTTTTGAAAAGAAGTAAGAAGAAGATAATCTAAAGTAAAGGTTGCTCTGTAGTCTGTACATGTGTGCAACATTTTGCTGCAGTGAAAAAAATACACGGGGGCTCGGGGCGAATTAGCCCCCGAAATGCCCAAAAGAGCCCCCGAAAATCAGAAAAGAGCCCCCATAAATTTGCATAGAGTTCAATGCAAAACAAATTTTAGAATGTTATATTCATGCAGGCAAGCTTGAAAAGTAGCCCCCGATAAATAAATATTATTTTTTTCCCTGTTTTGCTGGATGTGTAGTGCAGCGCCATGTTGTGTGTCATTGTTGTTTGTTTTTGTTTTGGATTTAATGATTTGGCTTTTATTGACATGCAATGACCCTGGATGGTGGCACACAGCACAACAGAATTGTGTTGTATTGATTAAGGCGACCATAAACTTAAGGGTAGATATTGAATTAATGATAATGATACGAAAGGAATAGAGGGTAAATCATTGCCGAAGAGTCAAAGACTCATGTGCATACATTGTTGAGCGGGATACACTTTCCACATACACTGATTTCATCGTTATTATTTTCATGGATACATGAGCAACCTGTAATCGCCATCATGCTTCGTACGTTTGTAACTCTTTCCCAGTAATGGTTCATGCTTGTAGACTTTGACTGCGGTGACATAATTGAACTAATGATGTATATTGCATAATCAATGATGGCATGGTGCAGCTGATAGCCTGCTGCTAGTAGATTACACTGCAGGTGCGCATTCCATTTATGCTACCTCTCAGCAGGTGTTCCAGACATGCATAACATTTAGGACCTCCTACTGGACCAGTAGATACTACAGTACATGCAAGTTCGCAACCTATGAACAGACCATGGTTTTAGATGCAGTAGTTTTAGTTTCAGTTTCAGTGTAACTACATGTAGATAGCTTCAAATGATATAATTTTTCTTTGCAAGATAGCATACGGTCGGTTGAATGGTGAACGCCTGTTTTGTACATACATGTACCTGTAGTGGCTAAAACTAAAAGATGACTTTAGAAAAATATATATTAACACAGTATCTTTTTGTATCATGTCAGTATTTATGGAGTAACTACATGTATATGCTTCTTAATTACTTTCTTTGCAATTTATGCAAGTAATTTTCTTGTAAATTTCCAGGTACATTTGATAAGAATTATCTTTGACTTGATAGGACATAATAATTTAGGGTGCATTATTTCAAATATCTATTTAACATATCTCATAAACATTTAATAATCAAACAAAGAAAATTTGTTGAAAAAAATATTGTTCACCACTAATACAGTATCTTGTGTGACATACATTGTAATAATACTAAAATTGTAATAGAATCTTTATCTCAAGGGTTTACAAAATGTATACCTTTCAGGAACAGGATTAAAATAAAAGTAGCCCTTTAGTTTATTATTTTGATGAGGCGGAGATGATTCAGCGTCATGCTAGGATATCATCATCATCTTGAAAGAGTTAGATTGAATTTCCTGAGGTGAAAGGAGCGTCTCGTCACTCTAGCCCTGTCATCATCAGCTCAAGTTTGCAAAATAACCCGCCATTTTAACTATCCCGTTCGTAAATTAGCCACTTTATTTGAGTCTTCATCAACCTGCAATTGCAGTTAGCAGGATATTTGGTCGAGAATATCCAGAGAAATCTTGGTCTTGTTTCCAAAATATCCCGCTATTTGGGAAATGGCGGGCTAATTTTCACCCGTCCAAGCTTGTTTGTGGTAGCATATCGGTCTGGTTAAGATGCAATTTCAAGCTTTGGGATAATGCCCTGAGTCTGAAAATAGCGGGTTATTTGGCAAACTTAAGCTGATGGCAAACTCGAGCTGATGAGTACGGGCCTTCTCATGCAATCCTTTTCCGTTGAAAACATGGCCTGGATTCTCCCCCTAGGCCCAAGGCACCTAAATATCTCAAAAGGTGTATTGCTCAAACCCAACAATATTGTAGCCTCAAGAAAGGTGAAAGAAAAGATGACTTTGCATTGGTTTATTTGATTTTGCTTTCATACAAAATGACCGTAATAATTGTCAGAAGATATTTTGGGATTACCTAAGTATTTCACTTGCTGAGTGTGGTCATAATCATGCCATCTACAGTGGATAATGAATGATTCACATAATCTTTGCACCATACAAAGTTTGTCCTCCCAATATCTTTAAGGATGTTTTTGTTTACATATATTGATTACCGGTACATCAATACAAGTATGGACATTGTACATACACTCTAAGAAAAAAGGGTGCAAAAAAGGGTGCAAAATAAGAGTTTGCACCCATTACCGGTACATAAAAATGAACCCTATTGAAGGAAAAGGGGTTAAAAAAAGGGTGCAATATAAGATTTTGCACCCTTCCCACAAAAATGAACCCTTACAACCCAAAAAGGTGCAAAATAAAAGTTTGCATATTGCATGCATATTCATGATTACTTTCCACGTGTTCACATAAAAATACATTTATCATATGATTTGTTAGGCAAATTATGACAATGCACATCAATTTTGTGTTTTGTATTTTCCTTCGGCAATCATTAACCAATAGATTATTTTGTCTGATCATGTTACAATTACATTCACGTTTTAGCAATATAATATATATTGATTATATGATTACTAACCAAGAAACATCATGCATGTTTAATATGTATATGTGTACGAGCAAATGTCACGAGTATTCCTCGATGATGGGTGCAGGATTGCACCTTTTAAAGGGTGCAGGATTGAACCCCTTAAGGTGCTACTATTGCATCAGTTTGCACCCCTAAAGGAGCAGGATTGAACCATTAAGGGTACTAACATGTCTCCTAAAAGGTGCATTCTGGCACCCTCCTAAAGGGTGCAGGATTTAACCCCTTAAGTTGCTGCTATTGTTGCATCGGTTTGCACCCCTAAAAGTGCAGGATTGAACCATAAAGGGTACTAACATTTCCCCCAAAAGGTTCAATCTGGCACCCTTTTGAAGGGTGCAGGATTGCACCTTTAAAAAGGGTGCAGGATTTAACCCCTAAAGGTGCTGCTATTGTTGCATCGGTTTGAACCCCTAAAGGTGCATAGTTGCACCATTTTTTCTTAGTGTGTACAGTACATGACTACATGTACATTGTACATGCATTCAAATTATACCTGTAGTTTGGTATGATATCCTTTGGAAATAGTTTCTCAGTGTGCTACTGCCCAGGTGTTGAAGGGAAATCCGGTAATTTGAATGTGTAAACTTGATACATTTACATCCTATAAACTGTGATTTATTGATCAAAGGATGGTGTACATGTATATGGATGCCTCAGCTTGCATTGACATATCACACATTATACATGTACATGTATGCACATTGAAGTTGAACTTTAGTTGATTTATTAATTGTAATGTAGACTCTTTATCACTAGAAAACAAAAATGAGAGTATCTGCTGTTTACATTCATGTAGTATCGCCTTCATAAGTCTTGTGCGATAACATTTGGGAATTTTCATCAAGAACTTTACAAGTCTGTAAGACAAGGACATTGTGGTGTGTACAGTACATGTATTTATAGGGGTTGGGAAACAGTCTCCTATCTTTGGAAAATCATGAGGAAATACAAATAGGGATTTTATTAAATTTGATGAGACTTATTTGGTGTAGTTGTCATTTACATTGACAGTATATTATGCAAATGACCGAGAGGTTAGATTCAGCAAAATATGGGTAGGTGGAGTACATCCTGATTCCTGAAACTCTAGACATTTCTAAAGTCTTTTGAATTAGCACTAGAGATTCCTCTAGATTTGCAGCTCTTTGGTCATGAGTGTAGCCCACAGAGATGATTCATCTACGATGAAAGGTTTATTTATTTAAGTTGAGGATATATGAATTCTTAAGTGGCCTTAACCTGGATGATGTACATATGTACAATGTACCTACCTTAGGTAATAGCACACATCATATCCTACTAGGGCTCCGGAGCTGGAGTACCGTAACTAGAAGATTATATCTACACTGAAGGTGTAATATCGATTCTCCGCTCGTCTGCAGTTGTAATGAAATAATTACTTTGAGGGCATCAGATCCTATTTCAGCCGGAGATGTGGAATTCCCAGGTTTTCATTTTTTCATTTAACCCTTCGCTATTGATAGATATGGACAAGATAAGAATGTAGACAGAAATGCAGTGTATGAATTCAATGGCATTTCACTTCAGGCTTGTGAATGGTCTTTTATTAATTCTGTTGGCAGAGAAGACTGTAAAGTGTAAACCTTGTCTTTGAGCATGCACTTGTAAGGTGTCCATCTGAATGTCATTATTTGTCTTTTTATTGCAAGTGATATAAAGTACTTGTGTTAATGCATTTGCTAGTTAATAATACCATTGCTTTTAAACGGAAAGAATCGTAGGAGTGAAGTCTGACTTGAGACCATGAATTGGCTCTTGTTGATAAGCTTATCTGAGCCTCTGAGGCCTGAAGCAGACATTATCGTTTGGGCTTCCTGTATTTGCCTTTGTTTTTTAAGAGTAAGTGGCAGAAGATTAGGGAAGCATGGGTTCACAGAAAGACTGATTATCACCTTCACAGAGGTCAGGATGTTTGTTGTGACATTAGCTGGTCATTTAGGACTAATGGTCATCCAAGTGCCTAAGTAATGGTCATCCGAGTCTCTATTGGTCCCCTGAATGAATGAAGCCAGTGGTACAATGTAGATCCTAAACACTGTATTGCTTTGAACAGGCCAGGAACTTAGGAAGACAACATCGTCAATGGATGAGGAAATATTTGATTAAGTCCATTTTCTTCTTAAACCTAGTAATGGGAAGTAAACAGGTCAGCAAAGTGAAAGAAGCCATGGAATAGCATACATGTATTTCTTTAGACAAGAAAACAATATTTCAAAAGACATTAGGAATATCAAGGTCACACTTTGACTATAAAAGCATCTTTAGGAAAGACAATAGTATTAAGGCAGGTATAGTGATTGGAAGTATATTTGTGTTAAAACAAACTCTGTATAGAAACGCATGTGGTGAGCCATACCACAAACCAACCAGCTCATTGATTCGTTTGACTTATTTTTCTTGGATTTATTGACTTTTCCTGCTTTTCCTCTCAAAGATGTGGCACAGAAACTTGAAGTAGGCCTTTGTGTAATTTGTGTTATTGGTGTGATGTACCTCTGAAACCCCTTGATTGGTTTCTTGAACATACTGTAGCCCATATCCATGGTTTGTATTTTAGTAGCTTTCTGTGGTGTACCGGTATGCTTTATTTCCTTCAGGAATCAAGATTGCACAACATCAGACTTTGTAATTGTGGTTTTAGTAGCTTGAGTAATGAGTACGCATCAGGGATGTTGTCTTTCCTGGGTTGTCAAAAGGGTGTTGAAGATTGTCTTTCCTTGTAATTCACTGACCGTATTGTATTGATTAAACTTTCCAAGGAGTCTCGTTTGTTGGGGTATCAGGCCTTTTTTGTTTGTTGAATTATTCATCAGATATCTTCAAGATGTCCTGAGATTTTGCTTCAAATTTTCTTGATATTTACAAACGTTACTTAATTCCAATTTGGAGAAAAAAACTCATGGTCTGATTTTTTTGATGTTGAGAGGATTTTGGAATAAAAATTATTATGAGTAAAATTTGGCCTGTCATTGATATTCAAATAGCATCCCCTCCAACTTTTTCCCATCGTTTGCAAAAATGGCACATACTTTTAGACATATTCTATAATTGTATTAATTTGTACATGCTGCCACTAATGGAATGTATATCATACAGTTATCAGATAAAGGGGAGGTTTTTATAGACTTACTGCGAGCTTTCAGTATGGCAATTGTTTAATATTTGATTTTGGAAAGGGTTTAGAAGAGGGAAGTCCATGTAAGATAGAATGAGAACTGTACCCCAAATTTAAATAAGAATAAAAGAAAGTCACTTACTACCTGTTGACCAAAGAGAGGGATAGGAATTATTGGATTTAGTCACATTCAAACCTATTTCTTAAACTTGATTTTCTCCTTCGTTATCACCAAAGGTACCCTTGATTCGTCACTACTAGCCCGTCTTCCAGAGAACAGTACAAGGAATAAACTCTTATTCAAATGACATTTACTTTACACTCCTCCAACTGTGTCCATGACCGTCTATTTCATTCAATATCGAGATAGGAGGAGAATAGCTCATTGCAGTTGAATGACTTAATCAAATCGATATCTGCAACAATAGTCGGGCCTTTTGAAGCCTGTCTGATATGGTATCAATTGAAGTGCATGGAATCGACATTCGCTGTTAGGAGGTGTTGGTGGAGAAAGATTTGGCGCGGCTGGAGCCTGGTGGATGGTGTAATTGGATGCAGGACGGCGTCAAAGAGAAGTTTCCGCTGCCCAATAGAAGAGTGTTGAGTGGCAGTGGTAGTGGTTCATGTGATTTCTAAGCCAAAGTGGATATCCTAGCCTTCCTGAATGATGGCATAAAGACTGGTGGCAGCAGTGGGATATGCACAGACATTACCGTATCAGATCACATACTTCAAGATCCTTGCACCTCACAAACGACAGTGGAATAGTAATAATGTCTGGGGTGAAGGAGTTCAATTGATGGGAATGACTCTTCATCATCTATAACTTTTCAACTCTGAATAATATCATTCATTTGTGCATTGAGCCTCTTTAGAAAAAAGCAGAAATGTGACACTTCTGTGAGAGTGGGTGTTGTTGCGGAACTGTGACAGTTCTGGAAGAATTGTCCATCTTATTAAAAGACAGGGCTATAACTTGGATTTAGAATAAGTTAAGAGAAGTGTTAATTATAACTATGGGGCAGTCGTCTTCAGCAAGTTCGACGGGGCCGGAGTCTCCTACCAGTCCGATAGACACGTGGATCACCCACAAGCCCAGCCCATGTGCGTTGATGGAACAAAATGGTGGACTAACCAACGGCCATACGCAATGTGCCGCGAGCATCAGCGGGAGCAGTACAAGAAGCAGCAATGGAAGTAGCAGCGGTAGCACGGGGACACAACCCCGTACGCAGCCTCGTCTGGCTCACCGATCGTCAGTGCAATATAGGTCCTCCAAGGGCCGCAAGAACTCAGCTATTGAGAAGAGAGTGCACAGTGTGCACATCATTGAGAGCATTCCTAGTGAAATCTTTTTGAATCGCAGGAAGCAGATGGATTCATGGCAGCAGTATCAGGTAAGATCTTACCCAAGACCAGGGACCCGTTTCACAAAGCCTTTTTTCAATGACAAATGACTAAAATCAGTGACAAATCTGCTGCTAACCAATCAGAAGCAAGGATTTCAGTAGCTTATAACAAAAACTGTCATTTTGTCCCTATTTTCACAAAGTGACGGTAGTGAGGAAAATCGTAACGCAAAGTGAATGCACTTTTTTTTTACTACCGTCACTTCGTGAAAACAGCGACGATTTGTCACTGATGACAAGTTTTGTGAAACGCCCCCCTGAAGATGCTCCAGATCTCAAGATGCTCCAGATCTAATAATACTAATCTCTGATCTTCCATCAATCTTTTCATTCCTACAAATGCACTTTTGTCTCTACAGTACAATCTACCTCCCCTCACTTGCTACACTTGTACTTGGCATCCCCCCTTCGGCCTTCCCCTTCGTCCCGACCAGGTCATGATAACAACATTGTGTACTCTTCCATTTGTTTGAATTATTAACTTACCTTAACCTGATCATTTTTTTTTTCTCTCTGTCTCTGTCCTGGATCTTCTGAATACTTTCTGTAATCCATCCTACAGACGGTCCACCTTCATCAGGGTATTATTCATCAAATTGTCGCCATGACGATGTCATTTTGATCCTTGTCTAGAGCCATCTTCAGCCAGGGTTCATCCTAATGACCAGTTATTACCTCCGCTCTATCTCTCTCTCTCTCTCTCTCTCTCTCTATCTCTCTCTCATTGTCTCTCTTAATCAGCTCAGTTTCCCTTCCCTCAAACCTCACTTCCTCTTCATTTAAGCTTCATTCACAGATATGGCCCAAGCTGCCCTCATGACGAAACCCATCCACTTGTCTGCACGGTAACGACATCAGCTACTGCAGTGCTACCCAATTTAGTTTCATGAACGAGAGTGCTTTGGTTATCATTTTATCTCTCTACTAGATTTGAATGTTGAGATTTGACAGTACATGTATATTATCTGTATATTTTAGTTTTAGGACGTCACTTTGTTGAGGCACCATTTAAAAAAAAAAAAAAAAAAGAGTATACTGTATGTACTGTACATAAACAAATATTGATGTCAAGAGCTTTAAAAACCTATTTGTGCCCATATTTCCTTTTTTGTTAATGTATTTTTATTTCAATATATTTGTGTGTACATGTAGGTTTTAAATTCACTTTTACAAGCTGTCAAACTTTTAAAGCTGTCATACTTTTCAGCTAAAGCCCATCTTCAAGCCCATGATTCTGAACGGTCCCGTCCTCGTAGGTTAAAAATACTACATGGTAAGGCCTATGCTAATCCGCTTGGATATCTCATCTTTTCGCACCAACTGCCATCCCCCTTTAATCCCAGCTTACTTGTATTCCCCATCTTCATACTGTACATGTATTAAAGTTGTCAAGCAAAGTCATGTAGGTTATACTTAATACTTTATGGTACTTGGTAGGGCTTATAATAAACTGCACGTATTACTCATGAGTTCCAGAAATAGATTTAGGGGAAATTATGATTTTCATTTTCAAAGCACCCAAAATGACTTTTCTATGTAATAGCCTGCACCTGTGGAACATGGCAATGACTTTAAGTTCAATAGTTTGGCAGATCTATCCTCATCATCTGAAGGCTATTTCCTCTTTAATAGAACACTCTCAAAATGGTTATCGTTTGCTTGAACTTCCCCTTGTGGTTTTGATGTTTATTCAGTTAGGTATGTTTGCAATTAATTCATGAGAATAGTTCTTTAAATGTTATTTATTAAACATTATGGCCAACAATGGGGGGGGGGGGGGGGGAGTAGATCTCCATGTATATCATTAAATCTTTCTCTAAAGCTGTTGGGCTATATTTATTTAAGGAAATACTGGTAAACATTCAAAGGTCGAATAATCTTGAACTCAAGATGGACGCTCTTCCCCCATTGGGCCTAATGTCCTTTCATGTCAAATCAAAAAGGATTTGATGACTTTATAGTGAAGTTTATCTTGTCATGGGCATTACGCCACGCTAATGATATCCAGATGCTCTGACGAAGTGGGAGAGCCCATTTAGCAAAGGAGTATCCCAGAATTCACAGTGTGTCGCCATCGACCTTTGACCCAGCAACCAGCATGGTACTGTACATGTATGTGGCCTGTCAGGAGACTGGGTTGACAGCCTTTGTTCTTCTCAAGGCTTTGTGTATGTTTGTAGTTAACATGAAACATGAAACGGCTAGCTATGTGGTAATGCTCAGAGAAATGCCCTTATATGGCAAAGATAATGTTCACAGATCACTGTACTGAGTGTGCTCTGACAAGTAGGGGACATGATCATGAATTAAACAATGTCCCTTTTACCCCTCCCCCTTTTATCCCTCCTCCTTTTACCCCTCCCCCTTTACAAAAATTGCATGCTACATGTACAACATCTAGTGTACTGCTATTAATTGCCTGATCATTGATGTCACTCCCACACACTTCTAAGTTCTAAAAACATTAAATCTTAAATTTTCTTATCAGTTTTGTTATTGCTCACTGATCTATTTATAACATGTCAATCAATGACTTGATGGACAAGTAACCTTCCTCATTCATTGAAATACAAAACAAAATTATAGGATCAATGAAAGTCATTAATATTTAAGTCGTAGTGGTCATGAGTTTTCAAATTAGTCATTATTTGTTTGGGTTACATACTGTAATAGACACTCTCATGAGTTCATTTAATAGGTATTTAATTTTGTATACCCAAAAGAAACAACCAATTATCTACAATGTATCTTCTCTCTCTAATAGAAAATCATAGGAATACATTTATAACAAAGCGTGAATGGAAAGAAAGCAACCATATTTGATATAATTGTTATCCTTGTGTTTTATGTTTCTGTGTTTGGATTTCAATTTTTAAAAAAATACAAAAACACAAAGAAAGAAAGCTGAAGTTTGCCAAAAGTTGTTTAGATGTCTTACAAACACAAGTGCATAGCCAATAGCCATCCTGTAAATCTAATGAATATTGAATGTTTAATGTGACAGTACTGATGTTGGGCTGACTGCCCTTTGTTCTGCAACAAAAAAAAAAGATTTATGAATGTGGCACTGTCCCAATCATGACCAAATAAGGCAAAAATCAAGTTCAAGTATTTCCAAATTCTCTTTTGAATAACTACCGTTTTGAGAATTATGACTTGTTTGAAGAGGTATGTTATACATGTTGTTGTTTACAATAAAAGAACAACTTGTTATCCATACTGATGTTATTATGTTGTGACAAAGATCCCACAGTGCTATTCTGGATAAAAATGAAATAATAACAATTTTTTTTTTTTTAGCGAGCTGTGGATTTATTCATTTTAATTGTGCCATGTTAGTCATTACAAAAATATTTGTATGTAGAATCTACATTGTCCTGTATATCTGTTTTTTGTATTACCTCTATTATCCTATCGAGTCATACTTGAAGGACTTTAATTCTATTTTAAACATCCTTGATTATTCCACAAACCACACTAATTTGTAAAACAGAGTATAAAAGTATTTTATTCGCTACACCGCACATACGGTACCGGTATACACATTTTCCTTTTTTGCACACATACTAAGGTCAATAGCCTAGTACTAGTAGCCTACTCCACCCTTGTCTCTTTTAAGGATGTGTATATTTGGTAATCACTATTTGTCCTGATTCTAAGGGCAGGTATTTCTAGGTTTTGTTTTTCCAGTATCTCTACACCTCAATAGTATTGACACGTCCACCTTAGGTCATAGTGTGTTGATATATGGTCAGTGGGGTTCGTTGACCTCTGTCTGGGGAAAACCAGGCCATCAACCCAAGGGCTGTTTACCCTGGCTTTCTGTTTTAAATGAATGACTTTTTTTTTCCTTATTATTTTGCAGATGATTCACCGTTATTAGACCTTAATGAATACTGACTTTTATCTTTCAAATTTCAATATTGGTTTTTATTTCATTGTCTATCCCATTTTCCTAGGGATTTATCGTAGCATAACTTCACCGATGTAAATTAATGACAGCTCTTTATGTGCCCTTCTTTTTTCACTTCGCAGGTACCATGAAAGATCTGTTTATTCTTTAATTGGCAGCGAAGCATTCTTGTATACATTGTTTATTTATATATTTTTTTGAAATTCATTGCTATGTTCCTCTTTACTAATCATATTGATTCTCTTAGTATTGCAGTTTGAGTTAGCGATGTTAATTGTTATTGTGTGAAAAGTGAATTGAAAGATGTTGTCTGTTTCCATGTATTGTATACCTATTTTCTACAGGAACAATTTTCTTTCCTTTTGTCATTCTTATTGTGTTTTGGATGTGTTTACTTGTTGAACCCATTTATTAACAATCACTTGCAGGCATACTACTGTTGCGTGCAAAGATTGGATTATTGGATTGCAAATTAACCATTAAATTATTGATTGACAAGGGATGTGATTTCTCTTCACTAGTTAATAGTTATGATTATTGAATATCCATTAATTATTTGTGTATTACTCATATGTTAATGACAATTTTTTTAAATGAACATTGGTAATAAGTGAAACCACATTGTACATTATTAACAGTATCTAATTGCAGGTTTCAATGATGGCACTCTTTGTTTTTACCTCATGTTTTTTAACTTGCAAAATTGTCAGCTATAAAGAAGGAGCAAAAGAGAAAGATATGAGTAGATATTTATCTGACTATGATTCATGAATAGGGAAACATTTCCTTTTTATTCAAACCTTTGAGTCAAGGATCTTTCAACATATCCACTATTCTCATTGCCTTGGATACAAGACAAATTTGTAAACATATGACTAATCTAAGGAAATAGTGAGTAAGTCATAGCAAAGGTAAAACTTTTGCATTTCTCATTTCTTAGTAAAACTAAACATTTTTAAAATTTATTTCAAAGCAGATTTTGATATGACTCAGAGCTTCTTAAACATCATCTCTGTGTGAAATAATTTTCGCAGAGAGACACAAGGTGTTAGTTTTTATGTAAAGTGAAGAGAGTGAATACCTTATTGGCACTCAGCAGATGATAATTATATAATATTAATGAAAGTTTTGAAATTAATTGTGTCTCATTTAGGTTTTTGTTTTGACGAAAGTGACCCTTTCTTCAAGAGGATGATTAATAGGGGTATCATGATTTAAATCTATTCAAAATTTTGAAGACACACAGAAAAAAACCTTAATTTGATATCTCAAATTTAAAACTTTCTTCATTGTATTTTGCAGGCACAAATGGATCTGCCGCCAGAGAAAGCCAAGCTTCTACGGCAGTATAACGATGAGAAGAAATGGGACCTGATTTGTGATCAGGTAAGATCATCCATTTAGACCAAGAAGGATTTATAGTTCTCCAAAATTAAATTTTCATTGTTTCACAAACAAAAACAGCTAAAACAACCTTTTTGATTGTGAAACTATGAAAATTCAATTTATGGAAATACTAACAATCAGATGACCCTCTTCAATGATGTATAGTTCTGTGTCTATGGCTATAAATATGACTGACCAAAGATATGAATACATTCGTTATTTAAAAAAAATCTTTTAGAAGACAATGGGATTACAAATGCCATTCACATTAATCATGATGATTATCCTTAGTTTCCTTACAATGCTGAGGACATTAACAATGTATCCTTATGAATTATTGTATGCAAATATCAAAGAGTTAGTGAAGGAAACATGAAGACGATGAAATAACATTCAGGGATTATTTATACGAGCAAAGGAAACGATAATGACATGGACTTGAGTTCAGGGTGACATATGAACAATGGCTCTATGTTAATATGAAATGTAAATGATTAGTATAGGCTAGATCGAAAGAAGGAGGAAGGAAAGATCTATATATATCAAGATTAGAGTAGGATGCAGGAAGGCATGTCTGCTAATTGAAAGAAGATACAAACTCCAACATTTTCATGCAGTTTTAATGCCTTTAGTGAGAGGTCACAAGATAATACTATCTATTTGGAGCCACTCTGTGTCAAACTATATGAGTTAACTTGTCTTCTGGCTCCAAACAGATACTGTCTTTGGAACCCATTAAATACCAATTATAAGCCCACGCTATCATTATGAAACCCCACAGAAATTCAGTTTTGTTTAGAGGTAAAGAATTAACAAGATAATCATCTCAAACAAGTTGATAGTCAGTTCAAATGGCTGTTCCTTTAGACCTACGATGCTTACTGCAGGGCTTCACAATAACTCTTCTGGTTTGGTTTCCAGATTAAAATATTTGGGTCTAAATAAAAGAGCCCTATGTAGAAATGTTGGGTGTCCAGATCTAGATTTGGGGTACCCATATTTGTCCAGGGCGCCTTTAAGTGTATAGCTTAGTCTTGCTTGTCATGTCAATCACTTGAATAATTTAATTGGTTGTCTAATAAAATCACCAGCCAGACAAGCAGAAGGTTTATGGACATGATATTCACGTTCATCTCCTCGCAGCATAACAACTGCTCAGGTCTCAGTCAGGGTGTGAAAAAAGAATGTTTTTCGCTAAAAGCGAGAGACTAAAAACAGGATGCTGGCAAATGTTGTTCAAGGTTATAAGGTATCATGATAGATTAATGGATATGAAGGGAATTAATATCATGAGCTAGGCTGAACACTCTCTGTAAACTCAGCTGGACACGTTTCCATCACCGTTGTGTCTTCATGAAAAGAATAATATTTGTCTGAAGGGTGTTAGGCGATTGTAGCTTGTGCTCTTGACGAATTAGCGGTTTATTAGATTTTTCAGTCGTTCAGGAACAAGTTAATTTGTAAAATAAAAAGAACTGTTTAACATTTTGATTATTAAACAAATTAAAGAAATCCATACCGTACCCCTTCTACTTAACCAACACAGTGTTTTACCATTATGAACCCATCACATACTTTGTAGATGAGGGACCTTTTCCCAAATTTTCAACAAAAATCACCCCATCAAAACTATCAAATTTAATTCAGGGGCTACTTGTAACTTATTTTCATAAAATATCTCTGAGCCTGAGAGCAAATACATGTATATGCACGACCCCTGCCTGGTTGAGTTTTGCTTCTCTTTTAGATATAAAGACTATTGAAAGTAGAATGACCATGACACTTTTCCCATACTAGCTTACTCTCCCTATCAACGAGCCCTACCTAGACTTATCCTAATTCCGGTTCCTTTTCCTGGTTCCTGCTCCTGGTTCCTGCTCCTGGTTCCTGCTCCTACATTGTAGTTCCTGTCACAAGCAGCTACTAGGGGTCTGGTCTAGGAATCTGAGTCTAGGGTCTGCTTTTTGTTAGTATTAGCCTTCCATGGCAGCAGATCCAGGGCAGGATAAGAGTTTCCTTTTGCTTAAAGTTTGTCGGCCCAACAACAGATGTCATGTACAACTGTATATGTGGGAACCCCCCCCCCCCCTCACCCCTCATCCCCCCAAATAAAAAAAAGAGAAAAATAAGCAAACAAAGAGATCATTTTTAAAAGAAATCAAATAGATTCTGCACCAATTATTAATCAATAGAAATTCCTAGAAAACATAACATAAGATTTGCAGTGAATATCTGTTCAAGTTTATTTTTCAAAATACTGCAGAAAAGTGCAGCAGTGTTCAATTTATGGATTAGTCTTTTACAGTTGTTCTGATACCATGAAGAGATGTTTGAAAACTTTGCTAGACTTAAAATGGTGATAGGGTGGATGATAATTCCTGCCAAAAAAAGTAATTTGCCTATTTAAAGAAAGATGTGAAGAAGGGGGCAGGGTTAAATGGGAGGCAACATGGGCTAAATATAAACCAGTCTTTCTTTAATCCATCCTTGACTGTTACTTACATTGAATTTAGCCTGGATTAAGGTGAGTTTGTAAACAGACAATGATCCAGTTGTAGTACAACATCTGCCATTATAACTCACCTAGTCTAGTTTGACTTTGAGCAGAATATCCTTTCAGATGGAAAACTTGTGACAGGAAAAGGTAGATGTTGGCTTCTTTTCCTGCACGTTTCCGATCCTGCTATCATTGAGCTTTCGATCCATAGATGTTAGTCATTCCAATGAAAGAAATAGATAATGACTATGACAGAGGAGTTTAATGTCAGATATGACATTATATTTGATATCAATTTGATCTAATACTGACAAGAGGAAGTTATATCTAAAGATCTTTAAGAGTTAAGAGGGGGGGTGGATATTAGTATAAATCAACTTTAGGTACACCTGTAGATGTTAGTCAAATCCATGAAACAAAAAACAAAAACAAAAAATATTGATGATGACTCTGCCAGTAAATATGTCAGATTCGACTTTTGAGTTTTATACGTAATACTGTACTGACTTTTGATGTTATATAGGAAGTATATATGTGCCAAAAGGGTATTTAAGTTAATGGGGGGAGGGGGGGGGGGGGGAGGAGAGGAAAGAATGGATATTTTGTAAAGTCCATATGATAGGCTCAGAGTCAGAGAGTAGGGCCTACAATGTACAGTAAATGGGAAAAATTTATGACAGTTGTACATTAAAAGTTTTCATCAAGTTTTAGGGATATGTGATTGGTTTGGGGATAACAGATGTACACTTTTTTTCTAAAGGGAAAAGCCTCTTTGGAATGAACAAAAAGAACATTTTACACTCAAGAGACTATCTTGTATTGAAAAGAAATGCATGTATTCATGAGGAGTTCTATTTTATTCACAGCTGCGGCTATTTTGTTGGTGTCCTCTTACTTGAATTGAAAACCCGTCCTAGTTTGAATGCATTCAGCTCGTACAGCCAGTCAATACCCTTTGCATAGAATGTTGCATAAGATTTTTTACTCCATTGCTCTTTTTTCTTAACTCTTTATATGCCACACAAATAATCTTCCTGTGCCACATTGTATTCATCATGGAATAGGCAATTAGGCATATACCAAAAGGTTCAAGATTATTAATAACTGTTTCCACTTAATACCAACTTGCAAGATTAATCTCTACCTTTCTGTAAAGCGTTTGTCATGGAGCTAATAAAGTCCAGAAATTTGTAATTTTGCAAAGCCATTGTGTTAAACAAAACAATCCTTTTGTCAATTGGTGCCTATTTTTGTGTGCAAAATTGCATGTTGGGCAAACTAGTGACCTTGCAAAGAGGCTAAGGAAAGCAACCAAAGGGTTAAAGGAAAGAGAAATCTCATGTTGAGTAGATCTCAATGAGGATGTTAGACCAACATGTGGTCTTCCTGATATCTGTGTTTTATGGTAACACCTCTCATACTTAATGTGATGTTTCCTTCAAAGCCACACTAACCCTTACGGCCAACATTCACCGCTAAGACCAGGAAGGTACCGAAACCTCCAAGATACCATGACTAAAACCATGGACCTACATGTACATGTACTGCATGCTCAAGCATTTTATGAAATGAATTTTTGTGTATGTCTAGACTAGAAGGGCATTACTAATTCAGAGACAAATTTAATTTCATGGAGCTAATTCCTTTCTGGTTCTGAGCAGATACTTTTACATATTTCAAATTAAGACAGTGCTCTCATTTTTAAGTCTCATCGACTTCAAGAATGTCCAAGTTATTCATTAGTATCAGGTTGACTTTCATAAAAGCAGAAAATTTGGTATCACAGATCATTGAACGTTTGAAGATAATCTGATGTTAGATAATACAGTTACTGTACGTAATATTAAAGTTGGGGTATATATACTGTAAATGTACATGTATGTGTAGTCTTAAACATGACCAAGAGAGAAAGCTCCAAAGATATAGAAATCCATCAAGCTTTACTAAATTTACTTGAGAGGTTCTTGCGAAACTTGAAATAACCCCTTGCAATATCACTTGCAAGAGATGTTTATCTTCCTTTATAATTGAATAAAAATCTACAAAAAAGGAAACCTTTACTCTAGAATGGATGTTTTGATAGCATGTAAGAATTAAGGAATGACAGGAAACGCATTCAAGTCCTTCTCTTCCAGACTAATACAACTTGGCACATCTTCTTTCCGAAGTATTGTTTTGTTTGGGCTTGAATTTTCTGACATCTGGCATCCGCCGGGATGTTTCTAAAACCTGTCAAGTCATTCTTTTCACCCATCTGACGAAGACAATATGGAGATTAGCAAAAATCATGAATACTTCACAAACGTATATATTTTCCTGCTATTATCAATTTCACAATGACATTCGGGTTAAAGTTCAAAGACATGCATTAATAGCTGAAGGTCTATTTCTGATTTCAAAATTGTATAAAAATGTGAAAATCATTAATGAATCGACTTTTCAAGTTAAAGTGCTATATCTGGAATTGAAGAAAGAAAGAAGAAGACAAAATATAACTGTAAAAGCTTTTATAAATCCCCTATCCCCCTAGCAAGTAGCTTGATAATGCTGTCTTTTTATGTTGCTTTGATTAATGCATTCTTTTTTTTAACTTATTAATTTATGATAAGTCCATTTTAATCAAATGTCTTTACAATAGATAGAAATGGTCCTATGTACAAAATATTGATTAAAATATCATATGCTTTTGTCTGTCTCTAAAAGAAAATCACTTGAATGATAATACGACAAGAATTGGTGTTTATGTTATGATGATATTGACAAGTATAATAAATCATAGAAAGATACACATTTTTATATGAATGTATTTTAATTATTTTATTCATAATGTTTCCTTGTCATTTCTTCTCCCCAGGAAAAGGTCAGTGCTAAAGCGCCACCTGAACAATACATCGCCAGGATTCGTAAAGTGATGGAACCAGGGAACACGTCCAAGGTCGGTAGTTTTAAGGTATCAATCGCAATCCCGAGCAGTCCTGTTCAATATTTACTACTTCTACTACATATACCACTTGTGTCACTATAGTAAAGTGGTATTATATGGTAGGCTTGCTTTATATAAGCATGGCTACAACCCAGATCCCTTGTTTTGCAGTGGCTTGTTCGTTTGTGGTAAAGTATATGGGTGAGACTTCACGTTACCAGGCATCATTCTGTCTGTTCATCTGTCTGTTTGTCTGTTCGTCTGTTTGTCTGTCACACGTACCTGCATGTTCAAGTGTCATCCTTTCAATTGTTGGATTGTTGCCATCCTCACACCTGCTTTCCTGTTTCAATTTGTGGTGATCGTTTATTTTCTTGTTTCCTGTATTTCTTGTTTTGACTTGATCACTAACCCCCTCACCACCCCCCCCCCCCCCCTCTCATCCTCTTCTCACCCTCTTCTCACCTACCCTCACCCACCAGCTTTCCCCTGCCACTCGACACCTTATTAATGTTTGTTTTGTGCTTTGTTTACTACCATATTTTGTGTTGACTTTCTTCATTGGTACCCCTCCTGGTTCTCCACTTCAACAAATCTTAACCCCTCCCCCTTCTCTCTGTCTCTCTGTCTCTCTCTGTCTGTCTCTCTCTCTCTCTCTCTCTCTCTCTCTCTCTCTCTCTCTCTCTCTCTCTCTCTCTCTCTCTCTTTCTTTCTATCTGTCAGTCTGATGGTCTGCTTGTATTGGTCAAAATAGTTCAATTCCTTTTCATATTCACAAATGAGACATCCATGTAGCATATATATCTTCACTTGCAATATATCTGTGCCTTGCGCTGGCTTATTCAACTTTTACTCACCTTTGAGGAGTGATCACTTTTAAACAAATTTCCAAATAATACAAAAAGACAGCATCGGCATCCTGTCATCATGACCACTGTTATACAAATTTATATCCTGACCTCCAGAACATTATTCTGTCGCACCTATTTTTCCTCCATCTCTGTGGATTTTCTTCGCTCTGGGAATCATTGGACATTGAAAAGGTCTTCAGTTTTCAGTTCTATTGATTTTCATACCAAATATCTTTTGGCTTGCTTTCCTCCATGGTGTTTGTCCCCCATTTCTTTGTTTTATTGTATATACTGGTAATGTTGTTTTCTTGTATTCTACATATTCTATATTTTTGTAACTACTTTGTGTATGTCACATCAGTTATCAGATTTATTCTTCACGATTTTATTTATGTTCACTCAATAATTTGGTAATTACATACCTTGTTTACCCCCATTTATACCCACTTACTCTTAAATCAAAATTAACCAGTTTCATCTAACCCTTCTGTCTCAAATCACTTTTTTGTTCTTATAATATTTGTTATTGTTTTCACTATTATATTTCACAATATTCACTTTGGTAACCAAACACATCAATATTTAAATTTTTAATTTAATTTGATTTAAATTCAGTATCCACTTAATACTCAATACTCACAAATATTGTTAATATGTATTACACACCTTTATTTCAATCACCTTCATAACTATGATCTTAAAGAAAACCTTTGTGTATTATAACTTTCTCAACAGAGGACCAATCATTTCATTCAATAATTTCACAAGATATTTTCTGGTGCATTTATCCATTAAAATTTAGATGCTATTTACCGGGTTTCATAAATCATCGCATATTAGCAATAATCTATCAATATTATTATTAACACTGCACCTAAACATGACTATGACATATAGTCCTACATATCTTAATATGTGACATTAAAACTGTTCCATGATAACAATTTATTTATCTGATGAGACTTACTGAATACCAGAGACAATATTGTTATCAAAAGGAAAAAAAATAGAGGAAAATTATTTCTTTGATTGCATATAAATATGAGGTATCACATGCATGGGGATATATAGTGAAGGAAATGTATTTAGAGGGCCAAATTGTAGTGATGTCCATTATGAATGAAAGCAGTATTAATTTCAGGTCTCATGGGGGCCGTAGGTTTGTAGATGGAAGCAATAAATACTGATTGGTTGGTCAAGCAAGAAAGCCTGCCTACTGGTTCACTTAAGGTATTAACATCAATCATTGCTCGTCACTGTAAACCATCTCAGTGATTACTTTAATTGGCTGATATCATATGATTCACTTTATTTTGTAGGGCCCTTCAGCATAGGACATTATTCAGGTCTCCATTCGATTTAAAAAATGATTCGATTCATCTCAAAATATTTTGTTTTCACATCATACTTTGACAAAACATTGACATTCAACAAAAAACAGAACAGGCTAATTCCTCCCTTATAAAGACATTAACTAAAGCTAAACACTAACAAATATATGATGACAAAATCAACCATGACAACAAAAACAACAGACAGAATGTGTTCACTTTAGCAAAAGAGGGCACAAACCAAATATTGCACCTGGTGTCCGTTGAGCTAATGAACTCATTAATTGATTACCCACCCGACCTCCATACACACATGCAAAATAGAGTAAAATTAACCAGCTAAATACCCAGCAGTAAAGTTTCATATTGACTTGGTGGAAAGAACGTGGGTGTTTTGTTTTTTTGGAGGGGGGAGGGGGGCTGAGCAATATATTGAACATCATCGGAAAGAAATATTGTCATGATGTTGCGCATGGGACATCAGAGATTCAATATATTCATATGATTATGATGAGGAAGGTGGATGAATTTCATATGGACCTTTGCCCTACAGGATGACTCTCATTAGTTATTATTTTCCACTCAGCGTTTCACTTTTCTTCATTTGACAATATTGCAAAAGAAACTCTGAAACCTGTGCAAATCAGGGCAGAAATTGCGAAATACTTCAAGACTTCCGATTGTAATTCCCCTTTCAACTCATGTACAAGCATCATTTGCTTGTTTATTTAGGGTACTATAATGAGACAAGCAAGGCCTTTGTGATGGGGGGGGGGGGGGGGTGCTTCTTTATTGTTGTTCAGAAACCTCGGTGAAATACGAGGAGTAAATTGGCCATAACAGGCCAATCGAAAGAGCCCTGTCAAATTGTCAAACCATCCATTTCCCATTGTACAGACTCGTATCCAGAAGTTTGCTCATACTGTAATATCAAAAACTGTAACAGAATTCTGGGTTTATTTTGGTCAGGTAATGAACTAGTTGCCTGTAAGGTGAAGTCTAATTTCATTTATGCAGTCTGCTGTAACAGGGTTTTCCTCTGTGTTTTGTCACAGCCCATTGGAGATGTTAGTAAATTCTGAAATTGGGATGATGGACTATGAGCCTGTCATTTGGAGACTAAGTTTTACTTTGTAGTCTCATGAACAGGCTTTTTCCTGCACATGTTGTCACGGATCACTGTAGACATTAGGGAACATGATAATATAGATGATGAACTAACAGCCTGTCGTATAGAGACTAACTGTTATTTCCTGTATTCCCAGACTCCTTTGGGAATAAGAGGACCGAGACCTCTG